>LIAE01008319.1:110398-134133 GCA_002287525.1 Diploscapter pachys | reverse complement strand
ACATGAGCCGCCGCTACCAGGAGCAGCAGTGCGGTCTCTGCGGACACTTCGACGGAGAGGTCTTATTTTTTAAAATTGGACATTTTCAAGACATATTAATTTCAGATGGAGAACGACTTCCGCATGGCCAACGACGAGGAAACCGACGACATCGAGGAGTTCCACCGCTCGTTCCTGGTCAAGGGTGACGAAGTAAGAGAGCTAGTAGTCTTTTTAGGAAAATAACAATGAAAATTTCAGTGCGAAATCGAAGAGGAACGCATCTCGGAGAAGAAGAACTACAAGAACTACCGCAAGACCATCGAGTACTACAATTCGGAGGAATCCGATGAGGAGTACGAGGCCCCCGAGCGCTACAACGAGAAGAAGTACGAGCGCGACAACTCCGAATACGACTCCAACGAGGAAATCGGTTAGTTTCATGGAGATTTTCGACGAGAAAATCCCGTAACATTAT
This sequence comes from Diploscapter pachys, assembly GCA_002287525.1. Lineage (NCBI taxonomy): Eukaryota > Metazoa > Nematoda > Chromadorea > Rhabditida > Rhabditidae > Diploscapter > Diploscapter pachys. The sequence continues at coordinate 133,676 of LIAE01008319.1, read as the reverse complement.
ACATTTCCAGAGCCCATCGAGAAGACCCGTGTCGTCGAGTACTCGCACAGAATCTGCTTCTCCAAGGAGCCCGTGATGGAGTGCCCCCGCCGCGCCCAGAACGGAAAGACCCAGGAGAAGAAGGTATGTGTATGAGAATTGATCAAACAGTTTTGATTCTTATTTGATTATTATGATTACTCATTACTCATTACTATTTTCAGATGCAATTCGTCTGCCTGCCCCGCCAGCAGTCTGAGGCTCGCCGCCTCCTGAGAGATGCCCGCTCCGGTGACATCCTCCGCCTCTCCGAGTACCCCGTGTCCTACGTCGAGAGCATCGAGGTCCCCAAGACCTGCGTCGTCTATTAAATAATGCCACTTCGCATCTAGACGAGCCCCTTCTAGCATAAACATTTTTTGCTTTTTTTTTCTAAATAAAACCCTTTCGTAATAAACAAATTTTCTCGTTATACTTGTTTTTCATCAGAACACACACACACACGAAACTGCAAAAAATAACACACCGCGACCCACAGAAATCTCATTATTCCAAAAAGTCCCTTCTTTGCCTTCGTTCTTCTGCACATCTTGCAACATCACACATTCTTTCGTCTTTATTCTTTATTTTCCCACCATCCTCTCTTCACATCAGCTTCTCGGAACAAAACTCTTGTCTACCTTTCACTGAAGCATAATTTCTCAATTAGTCACGCGGCCTATCTTTCCATATGGAATTGTAGAATAGCTCGACTCTTTTTCTGCAACTTTGTGCCATTTGATATAGTCGGAGCCTTTTCAGAAATCGCTAGCAAACGTCAGGAAGAAGAAAAAATATGGGAAATCCTTTATCCATCCACGCGGCCGTTGATTTGTTTGTCTCCATTCATTGCCTTCTAATGAGAATTTCAAGCAACGTGGTGCTGTTTGGCTTTTTTCCTATTTGGAGGCCACCATCAGCTCACTCGCTTCTTTCCTCCCTCGGATTTGCGGGTTCCCTTTCATCGTTTCTCGAAACGCTGCAACATCGCTCCATTCTAGTCACTTCATCCCATTTTCTTCCATTCCACTCAATTTGATTAGTGTGTTCTCTACTTTACTGCTTTGTTGTTAGGTGGCAGCAGCGTAATTGCATAGTGAACGCTCTGTCAAAAAGTTTATCAGAATATAGCATATAACATTTCCTTCAGATTTTTCGCCACAATGTACCTCAGTACTGCCGACTTTCTGTATGTCATTTCATCAACGCTTATTGGAATCTTCGGATTTGGCCTGAATCTCTACCTTCTCTATTTGATTAACTTCAAGAGTCCGCCCTACCTGTCACCATACACGATATTCTTGGGTAACACTGCGCTAACCCAGATGATCTACTCAATTCTACTAATCATGACTGTTCCAAGGTAGCCTTTTCCGGAAAAACGATACATGAAAGGGCAGTTTCAGAGTAATATCGCTAAATTTTTACATCGTGAACGTTTATCTTGGACCCTCGCAATATTTGGGGCACTGGTGGTCCTACATGTTCTTCGGTTTAATGAGTAATTGATTTGTTTTATAAAACGATTGAAAGGAAGGAGTTTTTGAGTATTTCGGATTAATATTTTCCGAAAAATACTGACAAGGGTAACTGCCAGTGTGTTACTCACGAAGCCAGTTAATTGGTACAGGGCAAGTAAATTCAGGAATCCTAATCACGAACATTTGGTCCAAAACGCTGAGCATGCACCCTACTCTCAGAATTCGGCCTTGAATTACCCCTCTTCGAGTGTTTGCTGCTGCAGCTAATAATGACATTGGCAACGTTCACTTCACGATGTACACTAAATTTTCATGTGTTATGGTTGTAGTGCAAAGGAAAGAGGCAAACTTCGGTGTCAAATACTGAAGTCAAGTTATCCGAATTTACTTACTCTGCACAAATTAACTGGCTTCGCGAGTAACACACTGGTAGGTTCCGCGTGATCAAATGACACGAAATCACGATAAGTTCCATATATAATAAAAAATAATACAATTATGCTCGTGTTTTCCCGTGTGTTCACGATTTGACTTGAGCAGCTTCATTCAACCATTGCTCAATGATAAGAAAACTCATAATCTTTGCAGTTGGAATGGGAGTGAATTCGTTCATATCGATTATGCTCTCCATGATATTTCGATGTGTCGTCCTCACAGCGAGTCATTTTCCGAAGTCGTTGGCCTATGCGATGTGCCTCGGCGGAGCTCTGATTCCCACAGCAATGACCGTATGATTTCTATTTGATTTCAAAAGCACTTTTAAACCTGTATTCATAGAAAAAAATACCACAACAATACAACATTTTTATTCAATTATTGTGCACCTTACATAGCAACATTTTACTTTTTCCAGGAAGTTAGCAGATTTTTAGATATCTTTGTGGGACATAAAATGCAGCCACGACCCCGAAGAAAATGAACGTTTTACAAAGGGGGCAGTCAAAAATTTGGAGAACTACAAAGTCGTCGTCGGATGTGATATCACACAAGTAAATTGTTTCTCGAAGAACAAGTAATATACATCCATATTTCATTCAGCCTTCCATAATGCTTGGAATTTTTTGCGCCAGTTTACTTCTTATTCCAGTCTATGGAGTGATGTATTATTGTCGTTGGAGAATCTTGAAATTCATCGACAGACCGACAACGTGCATCAGCAGCTCCGTCACATACAATAATGTTCGGAGATTAGTTCGGGTAAGTCCTATTAGCTTCAAAATATTTCCTTCGAAATTTCCAGGCCTTAACCGTCCAATCAATCGTCCCTCTCTTTACCATATTCCCTGCTTCACTTGCATACACGACAACCCAGTTCGGGCTTCTTCAAACAGACGCTTACAGCTACTTTATCATCTCAGCACTGAGTTCATGTAATTTTACACTTTCCCACACAAGTTTCATAACATCAGTCTCATATTCCAAAAAATATGTTGAATTGAAACTATTGATCAAGTCTAGCAGCATCAGATCTTTTTTCTTAAATTTTTTATTTTTTCAATTAACCTTTAAACTGCATTTTTTTATTTTCGAATCTAATATATTTAGCTTGCTGCATCGATCCCATTGTGACGATATTCTACGTCCTTCCATTTCGTCGCTTCACCCTATTGTTATTCAAGGGATATGACGAAGAGCGGGTCAGTCTCTATTCGGGAGATCGATCTCGCTCAAGATCCAGATCTAGCTTCATGTAATAAACTCATTAGAATAACTTTTAGATGGCGAATTCTGTATTTGCAGATTTGGCAAAAGATCAGCTTCAGTTAACAGCAAACTTGTTACTAGAGCTCGGCTTGTATCCGGACCAACTAACTCATTCTAACCACCTCAACTTACATTTGTATTCTCCAAATAATATGTGTGATCATCAGATTATTTATCTCGGGAAAGATACTATCATGCATAGTATTGAGTTTTGCATAATAAATGTTCAAAATTCGATGAACTATCAATACAAATTTTACATATGCTAACATTTTTGCGGAAACATCGAAGTGAAAAGATGAAACATGTTTTCAAGTTTACAAAATCCATCATGTGATTCGAAATTTATAAAACATTGAACACTCGAATTACTTTCAGTATTAGAATTTTACAAATGTCAATATGATTTATCATTCTTACGAATCTACATTTTCGATAAATTTCGCTATTTCCCAAACTAGCCTAATTTGAGTAAGTTCGGCAAATTTCATTTATTGTTACTTCCAATTTAATTCTCTTTTAGTCTTTACAATATGATAATTCATTTACATTTTTCCCATGTGTAGTATTTCTATGAATAGATGAAGCAACTTTATCAGTTGGAAATATTCAACCGGTGATAATACAGGGTGTTCCAAAATTACTGCAACGCATCGTTCATTGAATAAATACCATACGGATCAGTCTTTTGGGCTAGAATTTTCACGGATATATTCTGTGGATAGTTCATCATAAAATACTACTAGAAATGGTTTCTGAAACAACTTCCCAGTTTTACTCTAGCGCGACAAAACCTAATGATTATTTTGAAGTGACACGATGTATTTATTATTTATCCTCATATATTTTTTTCTTAATTTATTGATGCTCCATATAACTTCAAATTTAGCCTAGATAATGCCGATGTTGTGAGCTTCAAAATATGTAAGTTTAAGCCCGATAAACAAATGCCATACGAAATATCAGGCTCAGACTTTTTGTGGACTATTTGAGATATTGCATTTTTCGACTCTTTTCAACCCTTGTTAATATTATGGAGTGCAAATTTTATTCGCCTGTTTTTATATAAATCACAGATAATTCTAGATTCTTTAACAAATCAACTCCCCAATAGATACAGAATTAGTGAATGTATAATTCCAAGAAGATCAGGAGGAAAACGAAGATATGTACAAACTATTCTGTGATTATTATAAGCTTTGTAAGTTTACTTTATCGACACTAGAGTCATTTTTGAAGAAAATAAAAGAAATTCAATTTAAGATCTAAATGCAGGTGAAGTTGGCGATACGATAATAAGTTGGGAAAAATATACTCAAAGAAAGCGAAATTTCAACTCCGAACTCCCGCTTCATTATTTGTTGTCATGTGCTAGAGTTGATAAAATTACAATTGTACTGCTAAAACCGTTTAAAAAAAAACTGAATATTTTAGGAAAAGTTCGATCGTGATCAATTTTGGTCATTAATTGAAAATTTGAATTCAGCAAAGGGAACATTTGGCAAAACATACATTATGGAACTACCACTTCAGTTCGACTCAGGTGATATCGAAAAGTGCAAGAAAACGGATTTTTTGAAGACAAGTATGAATTTCAGTTTTGAACAGATGATTTTTATTAATTAATCTCATATTTTAGCAGTCACGCTTTTCAAGTGAAAGCTCGTCCCTATATCAATGATTTGTTGTTATCAGTGTTAGCGAAATGGGAGTCAAATCGATGAGAATTTAGTCATGAATAATATGGGTTTGAAGTGAAATTTATTTTTGTAACAATTCTTGTAAACTTGAAAATTATTTAAGGCATTTTTCATTTTTAAATGGAAATGCTATTTTTGAAAATTAATCTTCAATTTTCACCTGAAATGCTTACTGAATTGATAATATCAACTAAAATTCGAGTTGGTAGTTAATCCCATGGAATTCTTAATATAATATAGTTGTTTACCTGCATTTTTGAAAGATTATCATTTACGTACATACCTTTGCAATGATAACGATAGGCTTATTAAGTAATAGAATTCCAGAAAAAAGCTAACAATGTCGAAAATAGCATTATGTCACTTCATCACCGAGTCATTCCATTTTGTTATTTCTCATTTTATTCTTTGTCCGTGATTCGTCTTATTTTACAACTTTTCATGTGAAATTCCCAGAATATTTCTGAAATGGGTAGTGCAAAATGTTTGATCAACTCTTTCAAGCAAAATTTCTTTTTCTTCTATCTCACCATACACTTATGAATCAAAAATGTCAATTCGCAAATATGAGATTAAAAATTGCTTCTAATTAAAAATATTTCTCATTTTAGGTGATAGCTAAGAATGCTGTCCGAATTATCTGCTGAATTGATAGTAATTTGTTGTCAATATGTTAATTTTGATGAGTTAGCAAAGTTGGCTTTTGCAAATAAACGTTTGAAACAGATTATTCATCGAAATTTTCCAATGGCGCTGCAGAAGAAGATTTCAATTGATTCACTATACATTGATTTGCTAACAATCGAAAATGTTAGTAAAGCAACAGAGAAGAGTATCCACCACCCATGAAATTTTGAGTACCTGGCTTTGATACTTGTGAATATTCGATGTGGCTAGAGCTTGTTAATTTTTCAGAGTTATGATGCGTACTAATATATCAAAATTTCATCCGAATTCTGTCATTACAAGTTTCAAACCAAGCGCTTGAATTTTCATTAGCAACCGGATATTTGTAATCGCTATTATACACGAAAATTATATAGGATATTTACGAGACGTTTCAGAATAGTTATGAAAATATTTCAATCTCTATTGAATTAGTCGTTTCACTATTGATGCACCACAAGATTCAAGGAGTAAAGTCAAGAATTCGCAAATATAGTGAAAGAAAACCTTTCGAAGATGAAGATAAACGAACGAATATTGCATTTCGAAATTATCTCGCTTATTGTAAGTGGAATATTTTTTGGATAGCTATTTCTAAATCTAAAAGAAATAAGATTTTTATTCCATAATCTATAAAAATGATAATATGATTTTAGGTCAGAATAATGAATTGTCTGAGCATCAAAATGGAAGCTCGGAAATTATGTGTTGGGACAAATACGCTGTAAAAGTAGAAGGACTGGCTGAAATTGAAGACGAAGTTCCACATTTGGAGCTCGCTTGGTTTCTTTCACGAACGAATATCGGATGCCTAAAATGCGTGAGTTTTTGATTTTTAGTTTATTTTAAAATTTTAAATCATCATCTGACTTTGAAATGAAAAATTTTCCACTAATGTGATAATAGAAGTAGAGCAAAATTTTTGTTAATTCAGCATAATTACAAGTATTCCAACTTCTATTCCGTCAGTGACATGCTTGCATCAATTAGAGTCATAACGAATGTTCAAAACATTTATTTTCCATTGAATATTTCAAAAACTGCTTTGGAACTGGACGATGAAGTACAATTCGTCGCTGCCCGTAATCTCATTCTAAGTGGTTGGTGAATATAATTTTTTAGAAATATTATGAATTTTAATATATTTCAGGCGTTATTCAAGTAAATCCTCACACCGAGGAGTTGCTGCAAAAAGCTTCTCAATATGAAGCGGCAAGCCCCAAATTCACATTTATTTAGTGCTTTCTATTTGATATCAGAATATTTGATCCATATTAACGTGATATCATAAATAAATTCAAATTGGTCATAATAATTTTAAAACTAATTTTGAAAAATAGTATCATGGCATTATTTCAGAACACGCAAAATGATCAACAGTATGAATTATTACCTTTTCAACCGCCTGAAAATTTAATTGCAATCGAATCCACTCTATCCTTTCACGGACTGTTCCGAGTAATTTATTATACATGGAAATTGTTCATAGCCAAACGATAAATACATTCTTTTAAGAACTTCCTCCATGCAAAACCAGATATGGGCGAATGGATATTTCTAAAAACTCGCCATAAAGATAAAACTAGTGCGTGCGATACGACAATTCGTCTGCTAGCTCTGGCTGAAAACGTTACTTGGACTGTCGTATTTTCTAGGCCCAAATTGAAAACGTAAGCAAAAATAGTTTCAAAAATGAGAACTTACGCTAAAAATTATTCACAATCACAGAAGAAGATATCGAATGAAAATTGTAACTTGTTGAAAGAGCATTTGTGGAATGAGTAATTTTAATACATGTTTATGTGGTAAATAAACAATATCAAAAACACGAACACTAAAGTTTACGCCTTCTAACAGATTGAAAATTAGTGTTATTTCACTATGATCATGTTTAGATTTCGGCTAATGACAGCAGCTAATGCTTGGGACTTTAGTATTTATCATCGAGACATCGTTACATTTGATTTGAAAGTATCAAACGTCAAATTCTGTATTGAAAATCTTGATGTCGATCAAAGGCAAAAACACTTCATGGCATTAGATCTACTGGGAAAGTGATTGCATGATTCTAAGTAAAAATATTATGATAGTTAATAAATTATGTAAATAAATAAACTAATTTTTTATCCCTTGATAGTGAATAAATATATTCATCAAACTTCCTTCAGAATTGAGTTCGCGTGCTTTTTTTTGGAAAATAGCATGATCCAAAGATAAAAAAAACGCGCGAACTATGAACTAAGCTATATTAGGGTTTTATCAGTCATTACGAATATTCGATGAACATAATCTCATCTGCCGGGAAATTAAAAATGTGAATGATCAATTTTGATTTATTGATTATTTAGAACAAAAGATGACTAAAATGTCGTGGGAATGATTTGACGCATTAATAAATATATCAGAAAAGAGAAAAGAAATCTAAAAATGAATATAAATTATGTCCATTCAGGTATCGTAAATGAACTTGTACTCGATATTCAGATTTAAAATACACTTACCGCATTAAATGTGGCCGCTTAGAATATCTCGTACTGAAGAAGGCTACTTTAATATCAAAATAACTTATGCAAGGTAGTATTGAATCGATAAGTTAAAGGAATTGCGATATCTTGCAAATTCTGCGGCAGATCTTTCTTTTCAAATTTTATGTATATCATTCGAGTATCATTATTTTCGATTTAAAGTGTATGATGTTATGTGTTTATATCGAATTTTATAGTAGACATTATTTCTGAGATCTAGGTTTTTTATTAGAAGCTAATTCATTACGTAATCAATGCACCTTTCCGATAATCTTGTTAGGCCATTAAAATAAAGTTTTTTTTCTTCAAATTCCTAGCTGTTATTAATGGAACAGTGACGTTATTCCATTTTAAAACGCTCTTTATCAGTAAAATTAGCAATTATTATGCCTAATAAAGGCATTAGATAGCGAGCTTTATTTTATGGAAAAGAATAAATGAATAAATATGTACATTTGAAAGCATATTTCCCAAAATTTTACTGTTGACAATAAAGTTACTTCCCTCTTGATCATAAATAATCCTATTTTAAAATCAGCAGGGAATTTTTCATGTCTTCAATGATAAGATTTATTGAATATCGCCTATTTCCCACCTGTGATATTGATTTTTATGCCTTTAATTCTTAGAACATCGAAATAAGATTTTAGCGGACAATGATTTCAAAACTTCCTACGGAAATTGTGCTAATTAGCTGTGAATTTCTTTCGTTTCGCGACATCGGTGAATTGGCATGGACAAACAAGCGGTTCATGAAAATCATCGAAAGGAATTTTCCGATGGCAATTATTCCTAAGGATTTGTGGATCTTAATTAGATCGGTGTCCTTTAATCCTCCTGTTCACAAGGTACATTTACCTTTCAATTCAAAATATCGGGGGCGAAAGTGGTCATGCATATGTTTATTGTGTTAGAAAGGACTAAAATATCATGCTAGAAGGATAGAGCAGCCTAAAATCATCACTCTCTCTCACTACTTTTTTCTCCGAGAGTTCGGACTTAATAATAATTTAAAATTTCATTGAAATGTTTTAATTAAGAATAACTATGATGACATTGTTATGCATATCGGAATATTGGATTTTCCAGTGCCATATAAGCCGCTAATATCTGTGAGAGGAGTTATACGAAATTTCACAGAAAGGAAAAAATTTGAGTCGTTTGACAAAAGGACAATTTCAGCATTTCGGCGATACTATGAATATTGTGAGGTTTTTCTCATTTTTGGTGGATTTATTATTTTTCATTCAGGCTATAAAACTAACCTAAATACAATGTCGGGCCCGAAAAAGGTAATTCTACACAAAAATGGAGAAATTCAAAGACCTCACATCTTTTTCCAACTCAATAAATATTATTTCGATTTTTATTATCTAGGAAATCTAAGATTGATATATAAACTATGAAAAATTTTGAAAATTGAGGCAGGCGAAGAACCTATCTTTGATATTATGGAATGGGAAAATTATGCAGTTACGATTGCAAAATTAGCACCAACTAGAGAAGAAGTCCCTCCGATTGAGCTTTGCTGGCTCTTTGCTAGATATAACGTGCAATTCTTGTTGTGTGTAAGTCATTTCACATTATTTGAAGATGCAATTTAATATGAGACAAATTTTGGTAGGATGATCAACTTGATAAGATTCGTTTACCACGAAAATAAGTATTTTTTCAATAAAATTGATATATCTACACTATCTGTATTATTCCGAGTCCAAATTTATGCATGCTAAATAATATCAAATAATTCAGAATGGCTATGAGAATGATCAAATGTGGACCTTGTTAGACATGCTCGATTCAATACGCGTTACGGAAAGTTTTCAGAAATTATTCTATCCCCAGCTTCCCCAAAATCGAATGGATGAAGATGAAATACCAACCGATATCATGAAGACTAGTGAATTTTAAATTGAGTCAAAAAAGATTAATCCTTTTCTTTAATTTAGAACCGCCAAAACTCGTTAATGAATATGCGATTGAATTATTACGAAAATCGAAATTCTTCAGTACGGTATGAGATGTTCTATTTATTACAATATTCATAGTAACTGATGAGATCTAAAATCAATGTATTATACATCGCGTAATGAGAAAAATCTAACTAAATTGCTCTTCTCTATATCATCTCATACGACGTTGCTGCTATGTCGCGTTGAAAATTATGACAAATTACGGTATATTATATCGTGTATACTGAAAAACTAATTACGAAATTTCTTTAATTTAGTTTAACCATTGACATATATTTTAGCCCAAGCAACTTGAAATTGAATACGTGGAGCCAATTAAGTTAAGTGACATTCGCCACCAAATGAGAGGTTTCTTCTCATTCCATCGATTTTTTAAGGTAGGAATAAGAATATTCTGTTGAATATTTAAAGCTACAGAATTTATTACAAACAAAACCGAAGATCTACGATTGGATATTTCAATTAGTTAAAAATACCGATGTGGCTAACTGTTACGATACAATCATTAGAGTTCTAACAGTTAGCGAAGAAGTCAAGTGGATGTCTATTTCGACATCTGGCCAGCTAAAGATGTAGGCTTGTCATCATATTGTTGAAAGTTGTGCGAATTCGGGCGAGTAAATTAAGAAAGCGCTGTTAGGGAATTTCATTCCAACAGGGAGGCGAGTGCTATCCAACAAAATTTTTGTTGGATAACGCTACGCACCCTCATTTTCTTTAAAAATGCTGATATGTTGGGATGTTTTTTCCGATATGCCTTAAACTTTTCGGTAAACTCAGGAAATATCCTTCCAAGATTAAATTCATTAGTTTTAGATTCAAAATTATTCTGCCCGAACAATCTTGGTTTTTGAGAATATTTCGACACAACAGAGACGAATTCGATTTGAGAATCACCGATTCGACGTTTTCAATGAAAAACTTGGCAGAGCGATATAAAAGAGTCGACCCGGACGATGGTACTGGAACTCCTTGGGAGGCATCTCTCATGATGCACGAATGGAACATCAATTTGTTTGGGAAATCATTGGAAGAGAGAAAGAATATTAATGTCGACGAAGAAAAATTGGCTAAAGTGTGGAAAGATCATGCTCTAAAACGGAGTCAACAGCCGAATCAGAAGGAATAATATTGCTAAAACAAAGAAAATATTCGACAAATCACAGAATTATTAATGTTCAACATTATAGATGTCAAGCTATTTTAATAAATATCTTTCGCACGCTTTTAAAAGTTTCAAAGAAAACTTCTTCTTTGACAAATACCAGTCTTCTTATCGCATCAAAGTTCTTATTTGTGATGGGGATTTTCGAATTTATTCGATTTTTTTTGCCAAATCTGTCATAAAAATCAATTCTAAAAACTTTAGCATCTCACGAAATCGACCAAATCGATAAACCATTTTTATGATTTTTATTGTGATTAACTGACGAACATTTTGAAATAAAAGTGTTAGATAACTCTTTCCTTTCATTCACTTCACGCGCTATTTCACAACAATAAATGCATAACGCACAAACATTTTGCATGCTGACGAATACTAAACACATGAGAAACGTTTTTATAATCAATACGTGTCGCACATTATTGCTGAAAGAATTTTTCTCTAGACTTGTTGGTTGACTGGAATATTTTGCAGTTTGATTCGATCCTAAGAATCTAATCTGATTTTAAAAGCCTGCTTTTCATTAAAACTATTTCTACTTTTCAAATTTCAGTTCAAAGTTTAACCGCAACTCTATCATCAAAGATGTTCGCTATTTTTAATCAAAGCAATTCACCAAAACTCAAAGTGAAGTTTGATGATAATCGTATAAAGGATTCTTGGGTAGCTTTTATTTCTACGGTAAATATAATTTTCCTCGAAAACGCATTAATAACGATCAATAGAGCACGGCTAAGGAGTTGAAGATTGAAGGCAATGGAAACTATCATGCAATTCTCCATGGAAGAACTAATACTAAATCCATATCCTGTCTAAAAGTCGATAACTCGTTCTGTCAGGATGGAATGATTATTCTGAACAAAGAAGCGCAGGATAATCTCAACGTTCGTGACGATGATGATATCGAGTAAAGCGTGTGCATTTACACTATATGAAAATTCATTTTAGAGTCGAACTTCTGAAAGAAGTCAAGAACGTTACGAAACTCATCTGCCAACCAATTTCTGATACTTTGCCAACTGGAAAAATGTAAGTGTTGTTTAATACGCTACGTTCTAAATTCACTTTCAAGAGATCTGAAAGAGGATATTCTCTTCAAATATCTTATGGCAAAGGAAGATAATCAAATTCTTGTCTACGTTAATTGTCTCTTCACCGTTGCAGGCATAGTGTTTAAAGTATGATTTTTAAATTTTTGAGCAAATAGCTAGGTTATTTGAAATCGTATGATAGCATGACATGATTTATAGAAAATAATGAAAAAGAAGGGGATAGATAGCGATCTTTTTTTTCAAATTATTTTGCCAACTCCTGTGTCATGATGTCATGAGGTTTTAGGTTGTCATTTATAACTAAGATAAATTTTTTAAAAATACTTTTGTAGGCCAAAGAAGTGAGTGGCAATTATGGAAAGGTAACTGGTACTACTTCGATCACCGTCGTCGAGGCCGTCTCGCGTCCTCCGCGCTCAGTCGGTTACAGCGACGTCGGCGGGTTGACAAAACAGCTATCGCAAATTCGTCAAGTGGTCGAGTTGTCGTTGAACCATCCGCAATTATTCGAGAAATATGGCGTCAAGGTAGGCCGCAACTCTTTATCTTTGTTATTTGATATCATTTTATGCGGTATTGAGTTATTAAAATCAGTTTAGAATAGGATGTAAATTCTTTCGAAATTTATTATGATCTCATCCCTGATTATTAACGCACCTGCAGAGTATCGTACATTTTATCTACACAAATTTATATTTACATAGTCGCTCTAAAAATTCACTTCTCCCTTAGAAGATTCAGAATGAGAAAAGAGAGTAATGGTGTTTCCAGTAGTATCATATCATTTTATAGAGACTATTTAAATTTAAGAAACCGAAAGGAATCCTGTTGTATGGACCGCCGGGGACCGGCAAGACGTACATTGCGCGTGCATTGGCCGGCGAAGTTGGCGCATTCTTCTTGACCATTTCTGGACCAGAAATTGTAGACAAACTGGCGGGACAGGCGGAAAATAACCTCAGACTCGCTTTCGAAGAATGCGAAAAGAAACAGAGGGCGATTTTGTTTATCGATGAAATCGACTCGATTGCGCCAAAACGAGACAAGACCCAGGGTGAATTGGAGAAGCGGATCGTTGCACAATTGCTGACACTGATGGATGGCGTGAAGTCGAGTGCCAACATGATCGTCATCGGGGCCACGAATCGAGCGAATGCAATCGATCCAGCGCTGCGTCGGCCTGGCCGATTCGATCAGGAAATCAGCATTGGAATTCCGGATATGAGTGCGCGATTTGAGATCCTGAAGGTGCACACGCGAAAGATGAAAATGCAGGGCAACTTTCTTGAACAAGTAAAACTTTAGTGTATTTTCTGAAGTAGAGATAAGCAAGTGGAAATTCAGATTGCTCGTGATACCCACGGCTATGTGGGCGCCGATTTGGCAGCGTTGTGTGCGCAAGCAGCAATGAATCGGATTCATGAAATCGTCGAAAACAAACTGCCATATGATTCCGATCCTCCGCCTGTCACTCAAAAGGATTTCGAAGACGCTCTAGCCGCAACGAATGCCTCCGGACTACGTGAAATGGCAGTGGAAACGCCTGACGTTGGTTGGGAAGACATTGGAGGGTTGGATGACGTTAAAAACGAACTTGCCGAGACTATTCAGGTTAGAGCGTACAGAATTAGTACTCTTCTGAAAGGTACCCAGTTTTAGGGACCAATTATGCATCCAGAAGAATATAACGTTTTTGGAATGAGTCCCTCTCGTGGAGTTTTGTTCTATGGTCCACCTGGATGCGGCAAGACTTTAATTGCGAAAGCGGTTGCGAAGGAATGCGGGGTGAATTTCATCAGTGTCAAGGGACCGGAACTGTTGAACCAATGGTTTGGCGAGTCGGAGGCGAACGTTCGCGATCTGTTCGACAAGGCACGCGCAGCTGCTCCGTGTGTGATTTTCTTCGACGAAATCGATTCGATCGCCAAATCGCGTGGCAGCAGTGAAGGCGGCGCTGGAGCGGCTTCGGATCGAGTCATTAACCAGTTGCTCACTGAAATGGACGGAATTGGGCCGAAAAAGAAGATCTTCATTATTGCCGCCACTAATCGGTAATAACCATTGTCTCTTGTTCGCGCAAATCAGTTCAGAAACAATAAATAATTTCACTATATTTTCAGTCCTGACGTTATTGATCCGGCTCTAACGCGTCCTGGTCGATTGGATCAGTTGATCTACATCCCGTTGCCCGATGAATCAAGTCGCTTGGCAATTCTGAGAGCGAGTCTGCGTCGCACGCCATGCGGAAAGGATGTCAATTTGGAGTACATCGCTAGGATGACGGAAGACTTTTCGGGAGCCGATTTGGCCGAAATCTGTCAGCGTGCTTGTAAATTGGCTATTCGAGAAAGAGTCGCTGAAAGAAAGAAATTCGAGGAGGAGAGACGTGAACGTGCAAAAGACGGGCTCATACTGGTAAGAAGGTGTTAGAGTCTACATCTTAGGAATTGAGAATTTTATTCGAATTACGAGAATAGTTCTAAGAAATAAATAATGCTAAACTCAAACTTTTGCAGTTTTTAACATTTCGATCAATTAGGTTATATCTTTAAAAAAAAAAAACTCTTTTGCAAGAACGATAGAACTTTCAGAGCAATGATAGCTTCATGCCGTCTGTGAAGGAATTGTCTCGTAAACATTTAGAAGAGGTAAAACATATCAATTTTGAAAACTGAATAAAAGTTGCAAATTTAGGCGATGAAATATGCTTCACCATCAGTTTCGAAGGAGGAACTCCGCAAATATAAACTGTTTTCGAATAGGAAAAACAAAGAGCCACACGATTTTTCAAAGATTAAACTTCCGCCTGTAGAATATGAAGCTAGCTCATCGAGAATCGATCAGCCATCTGTCAACAAATATGTTCCTAGAAATGACGACGCTGATACGTCAAAGACCAATGAAAAACTAGCAGAGTCAAAAGAAACTGCTGACGAAGTTGATGAGTTTTATGGATAATTTTTATCTTTAATTGTATACTTCCATTAATACATTTTTAAGAATTTGTTATATTTCAAATATTATTTCTTAATTGAACCTAATAAAGTGTCTAACACAGACAGAAAATAAAATATTGATGAAGAAAGAATGCATTATTTTATTATAACAGTTTGATATGGCCAAATAAGGCACCGAATATACTAACAGATTTTTATAACAATAGATATGATACAAACAGGGCAAGAAAATGTTAAGGCAACAAGAGGCGAAGATATGGAAATAATGAGAACATTAAGATAAAATTCTGAAATGGAACTTTATTTTTCGATTGTTAATGAGCATGGTTTTTTTATTCGAGAAATAGTGTAATTGAGGCTGCAGGAGTGAGCTGGAGTTGCTCGAGTGTCGAACACATAACCTCATCATCTCCATAATTGTCAATGTCTAATATTCGGTAGCTGGTTGGAAGTCCAAGACGAGCCATCAAATTGTCAATCTTGTTTTGCAAAAATATTAAGGGAATCGATTTTTCGACCACAACCTGAAATAATTTGTTTTTTTTTGTGATTAACCATTTCTGAGGTTAAATACTTGATAAGTCCTTCCATCCGGAAGCTGGACGTGTATCAGCGAATAGTTGCTAAACTCGAAATTTTGCTGGTGTTCTCGCAAATATCGAATCGGGCGATGAATGTCGTCGTCATGGCGCTGAAAATGAAGGTCTAAGTTTGAGAGGTTTATTATGATCAAATTACCTCAAAGAAGCACTCGGGCAATCGACAGTCGAGCAAATCTCTGTCAGCATCGACTTCATGAAAGTCATCTTCCAGCTCATACGCGAATTCATTCACTTGGAGTGATTCAAACTCGCAAACTGTTTCCATAAACAAGACGATATCGGATATTTCAATTTCGGCATTAGAATTTGACGGCGTCAAATAATGCAGTTCTTCGATTGTGATCTAATACCGTATATATGTATATATGTTTTTGTTTTTAAATGTTCAATCAATTTTTCAAGAGGAATTTCTATCTCTATTCAAATAGATGCATAATCAATAATCATCGACGGAAAAAGGCGCTAAAATGTGTTGAGTATTTAAAGAATCTTTAAGATAGTACACATTTTTGCGCATTATATTTTTTCGATGTTTTTTTATGAGTCTAAATGTTAAAAAATAGGGTAGACAGTCTTCCCTCTTCTACTATGCCAAGGAGCAAAATAAAACGTACCATATTATAACCGAAGCCCCAAATAAGATTGCTCAAAAATCCGATTTCAGAAATCGCACCAAATTCGTCTTGATGAAAATAATTCTCTGTGGAATCATTTTCCAGCAACTGCTTGAGCATGGCCATCAGCCTAAATTGTTTACTTTATAATAAAGTTTTGATCGATAAATGTACTGTTTGTATCCATTGCTTTTGAAGAAATCCTTATTGTGGCTATTTTCAAGACACAACATCAGTGCATAAGAAATTCCTTTGCCATATTTCTAAAAAGACAATTATTAGAACGATTACGTGGCTCCTTGTATATTTTTCAAGGATAGCCAATACTAATTTGTAAAAGTCACTAAATTTCTGATTAGAAGGCGAAGGGAAAAATTGGTAAACTTTCCATGTGTTGGTGATGGTCTCTTGATATAATATACAGGAGATCTAATCGAGAAAATATAACATTTTACCTCAACTAGCTGCTGGCAAATAGCTTCTTTGTAATTAGTAATTGTCACTCGAATTTCATCTAAAAGTTGATGTCCTCTGCATCTCATGAAAATTCCATCGACTGCAAGCGGCGGCGGTGCAGCGACATCTGTGAGAGGAGTCATCATCAAGTTCGTTCAAAAATGCAATGTCACCTGGTTGAGGCTCATTGGCGATATTCGGTTTAATCGATCGTAGTTGTTCCTCTTGATGTTGAGGTGGTGACGGCGAGTCGATGTGCGATCGAGATGAGCACGGTTCGTCAACTGGCTAAATTTTCCATGTAAGCGATAAAAATCATATAAGACTTTTTCTTACTGGAATTTCATTGTGATTAGTGCTGCTGCTAGCAGCGTTGCCTGTTGGTGCACTAACAGAAGGAACATCTTCTGTAGTGGCTGTCGAAGTTGTCGTCGGTATGTGTTGCTTTGATTCTGGTTCATATTTTCGATTCATCTTTTCACTTGCTTCATCGTCTTCTTTCGCACTATTTCCTGCCGACTGCAAATTGTTCTCCCCACTCACACTTGGCTGTATGTTCCGTTTCATTTGAATTTCTCGAAATCCGTATTCAGTTAAATCGATCAAATCGGGATGCTCGAAAAACTCTAGGAAAATTCCGATTTCCTCCAAATTTGTCATTATCTCCTCTTTCTGAATGAGCAAATGAAGAGTCTCTTTGCCTTCTTTATCTTTTGCATAGCCCTGAAATGATTTTTATGGAACAATGAGAAAAATGATCTTCTCTTACATATTTGTATCCAAATTTCTGAATAATAAATTGAGCAATTTTTATTTCGAATATGCTCTTAACTAAAACATTATCGAGGTTTATACTAGCTGGCTTGATAGTGTTGGAATCTTCAGTTGCCGAGTCCACAATACGCTGGAGAAGTTTCAAAAATCTGAAAGAAAACGCATTTACATACCCGCAATATTATTTATTTTGTGCGTGAAAAATGGCAATAACCGCCATTAGATTTTCATTAACCAATATATGCACTTTGAGATTCAGACGAGAACCAAAAAACTGGGGTACTGTCCCTTCATTAACGGCCATTCTCATCTCACCAGCAGTATTCAGTCTACTTACTCTTTGAAATTATTAGAATTCAGCGACAACGCATTCCCTTCGTTACTATATCCACCATTGTGAAGACAAAACAGAAGTGCTAACCCTTTCCCTAGGCCGTTTGTCTACAAATACAATTGTAACGAATTAGCGATTGGGCATTGAGCTACTTTACCTCAATCAATTTTTTACCAATTTCAACTTTGGCATTTTTAGCGAGTGCCATAATATTTTCGAATGAAGGATGTCCTATGGGAACCGTTAGTATATTCGCCTGCGTTCGATAGCCAGATACTCCGCTAGCGGACTGATTGGCTGATTGAGGGGTGCCTTCATTCAAAACGGTACCGGTTTTCTTGTTTGGCTGAGTCTGTAAATCGTCTTTATTATAAATTTATTATATCCTCTTACCGATTTTTCAAATCGTTTCTGTCGCGCCTCTTCAGCGTCAGCCCAACTCTTAATTTCTTCTTCGGTCTTCTGATCAGCAACCACTTCCTTCAGGATTTTCTCGAAGACATCTTAATCGTTACGTTAGTGAGTTTGCAAAATTTAAGCTTTATTAAAATAAAGCTCACTTTTTATCTTCGCCAAATCCGTAGCATACGATTCTCGAATATTCAGTGCAGTGTTCCGATCGAAGCCTTGCAACAGTGGTTTAGCGTATTTTGCATAGACATAAGCACAGCGGCGAAGATTCGTGTCCTGAAGCTATTCCATTTGCGAAAGTCAACGACTAAGACTTACAATTTGATTGATTTTCAATTTCGCAAATTTCTTGGCACTCGTTAGCATGTCTTTCCTGTCTCCTTCATCTAAATCCTCCATTCCTGCTACTCGACTTGACTCTCGAATATTCGCAATAATTTCCGCATTTGTGATGCCTGACGAAAGGCCAACATTGTAGAGTAGTGAAAGTGCGACGCGCTTGCGGTGCTTCGCGGTGTCGTCGTCAGCATTTGCATTTTCGAAGATGATGTCACGCGATAGGACTGCCAAAATCGCCATCATATTCTTCCAACTGCTTGTTTCCGCCAGATCAGCTCTATTTTCCTCTGAGCTTTCATAGAATTTCTCTCCACCGTAATGATAAAAGAAGTCCAGCATTTGGTTCAGCAACGATGATGTAGCGATCATTAGATTTCGACATTCACGACGTTCTTCTTCACCCGCTTTAACTAAAATTCATTTTTAGCCTTTTTAGCAGAATAATGATCTTACATAAAGTCCTGTATAGTTCGGCGATAACTCTGATAATATCATGCCGCTTCTTGATGTATACCTTGAGGCATTTATTTTGGTCATCTTCGTCTTTTCCGTAAAACAGCAATCGCTCGAGATGCCAGACATATTCAGTCGATTTTTCGGCCGATTGGAAACGTTTGACAATGAATGCGTCGATGACTTTAGGGACTTGTCCATTTTCGACTAGATGCAACCCGAATTCGCCATAAATCTCCAACAGCTGCTGTCGGTATTCACGCAATTTTACCTGATCCAACGTGTTGATCTGAAAAGAAATATCCATGAAGTTAAAAAATAATAGTAATTCAAAGATACCTGTTGACGACCATATTCTTGTTCTGCAACTTCCTTGGCTAGTTTTTTTCGATGATCGAAATGAATGCCCTCAACGTATAAAAGGCTATTAGCCAGCTTCAAGGCCAATTCGTAGATTTCACTTGTAGTGTCATGAAGCGCTTGGAGAATCCACGCTTTCACATCCGATTCTTTCAAAATTTTCGAAAACAGCGCTTCTGATTCGCGACTCAATTCGATGACTTTTGACCACAAACTGATTTTTGCCTTCACGCAATCTATCGAATCACTTGGCTTTATCTTGAAGATGAGATAGTTGCTGATAATTTGGTCAGCAAAATGGAACGCTGAAAATGAGTACTTTTATCTCTAGAATTTATAAATAAAAGTAATTTTTACCTGTAGCTTTGTACATTTGATGCAGAAGTACGACGGCAAAGTAATGTGATTGTGCCGCGTCCAAATCATCGAAATTCATCTTTCTCTGTTGCGCGATGTCCGTCTCGTTGAAGAATTCGGGAGGGAATTTGAGTAGTTCTTGGTATTTTTCTTGAACCTGGTCCATTGTTAAACTTTCTTCTTTTCTCAGCGATTCGTATTTTTTCTCGACAGCTTTTTCAAATACACCAACTAAACCGATCAATTCTCTTGGCGACAACCGCATCTTGTCTTTATCCGAGGGAGGCGGCTCATCTCCCAGCATATTCGACGTGTCCAAATCCAAGAGTTCTCTCAACGCGGCTAGGCAGCGAACAGTGATGTCTTGATTAGAGCTAGCATTTTGTTGAATCGTTTCGAGAGCTTTCGTAAAGACGCTGAAGGAATGCAATTCGAGTCGAAAACCGTAGATGGCGGCGTATTGAATGAATATCCAGACTCGTTCGAAATGCAGATAAATTCTCGGGTCGCTGAATAACTCGAGTGCATTCTCATCGTTGATGGCCTGTCGGATGGCAGTGAATTCGAACCGTTCGCCGTGTTTAAAGCCGCGCAGGAAAAAGGTAAAACCAGTTAACCCGAGTTTTATTCCCTGAAATGTCATTTTTTATATATTATTAATATTTTTCAAGAGAAATAGTTACTAATCAGACTTTAGATGACATTTAATTTGTAACTTTAAGAATTTACCTCTCTATCATTCTCATTCACACAGTGTTGTAATACGATCTTTGACAGTCCATTTATGTATTTGAATGCAATCAGTAAGTCTTGCTCCTTTTTCTCGCCGACTTCCTTCATCTTGGCCAGAAATTCTTTCGCTTTATCGCCTAGCTGCTCATCACCTTTCTCATTCACGAAGGTGGTTATTCTGTTTATCATCCCCTAAAAGACATCATTTTCATTTGATATATAGCTGTCTTCCCACCTCGACGCCATAATCAACGCCGTCAGTCGAAATGGCTGCAGCTTCGTTCGCCACTTTCGACACATCCTCGACGATTTTCTCACTCGTCACAACCGACTGCCATATAGCACCGAATAATTTCGAAATCTCGACATTGTTGTTGTTCCCCTCGTAATCAAAAGGCTGAGTTATTTCGTCGATACGAGCTGCCAATTTACGGAACTGTTCCCAATAGTTCGTATGAGCTATTGCTGATAAATCGTTACTCATGAATGGAATCATACAAGCATCATGCTGGAAGTACGCCTCCTCAATAATTCTCTAAATTATAAATAGGGTTAACTTTTTCAAAACTGGAAAGAGCTACTTGTTCTTGCTCAGATAAAGTGGTATTTTCTTCTCGATTACTCAATTCTTCCAATTTTTCGCGCAATGTCTAAGAAATTTTAGTTTTCGTAAAAAAATATCGAATTATACCTGGTTAGTCGATTCGAATTTGGTTTTCCAATCATTAAATCGTCTGAGTTCTTCTTCTGATAGGTGCCAGTAACGCATGACGAGCGTCGATTTTAATCCACCACTTCCATTAGTTTTCTCGCCCAGCATATGAAGGACTTTCAAACGGGATTTGCAATGGTCAAAATATTTATCAGGTGTTGTAAATTCTTCCTGTAAACTTTTCTCAATAATAATAGTAATGCATTAATCTTAAAAACTACAAACATCTTGAATGACGAGATGATGAATGCGGTGATCGGAGACAAGATGGCAGAATGTTTCGAGCAAGCAGGAAGATGCACTTAGTTCGTCTACATTCTTGCAATCAATGCTGTCGCAACAATCCAAAATTGCCAATTTCTTGTCTGGTAGCACGTACATCATCACTCCTGCAATGTATTTTGCTTAGCAAATCATATTCTGTATTTGCAAATGAGCAAAACAAAATCCATTAGCCAATAAAAACTAGCCCATTCGAAGTCGAGTAACGAGAATCTGTGATTTCATCAGTTTGTAGCCCCAGTGATAGATCAGCGAATGAATCAATGAGGTGCGGCCAGATTGATGTGCGCCACTGACCGTCAAAACTCGGAGCTCTACAAATCAAGTTGCTTTTAATATGTACTGAAAATCACCCTCACTTTCAGGTAATTTTGGCCAGTCTTGCCAATTCAGGATCTGATATTGGTTGGCATCCTCGTTATACTTTATCAACGGTATTGTAAGAACGATCTTTCCGCCTTTCAAATCCTGAAGATCTTGCTCATCCATGTCATCACCTTTGAATTGCTGCTGCTGCGGATTAAGACCGATTCGTTGCGAGGTCTGCTGTGATTCGCTTGTTCCGGGTGTCTGATCACCGCCTAGTCGTTGTCCATGATCTGACTGGTTCTGACCAGTAGTGAATGCCGGCTTCTGACCAATAGTGCCATCAGACAGAATGCGTTGACCAGGATCATGTACAGCTGTATTGTGCACTCGCACTCTAGCTCCTGAAAATGATCACTTTACAATTTAGTTATGAAACTAGTGAACTGGCTTTCTTCACTGACGTGCTGCAGCTGATGAACTCTTCCAGCTGTCGATGCTTCAATTTCGGCATTTTCTATGCGGTGCTTCTCTTTTTCAATGTATTTGATTTCATCCAAAATCGACCCAATTAATTCAGAATTTTGCGATGGCTGGCGGATTTCTGCTTGCCGAAGTTCTCGTCTGTTAGTTTCTCTTGAAGTTTCTGGTTTTATAATTTCTGGTCGAGTTGACGAAGATGCCGCTTGTTGGATTGATGTAGTTTGTTCTGATGCAGGCTGTTGTCGATTTACATCTACATGTTGTGCGATATTTTCGACAGTTGCAAGTGGCATTTGTCTAACTGAATGCGACTCTTCTACCGGTACCGCAGCTGACGATGAATCAGATTGCGTTGTTATTGTTTTTCCTTGTGATGCAGCCGCTGGAACTTCTCGTAACGATGGCCGATCAGCTGGCATTTCGGTAGCACTTTGTAGTTTATTTGGAGTAGCTGGCGTCGTTGTAGATGTTTCCGGCTGTCTGCTCGTATTATGTAGCGGTGTTGAATCAGTTCTGGTCTGTTTAGACTCTTCAAGATGGCTCTGAGACTGAGAGACATTTGGTTGGGCAGTTGTTGTCGCTTGTTGTCTTACAGGGGTTTCTTGTTGCGCTGGCATCGTTTCTTGCTGCCTATTTTCAGAAGATTGCTGTTTCACAGAAGTTTTTGGTTGTTGAACATCGATATTGGACTTATTTTCTTTGACTGCCGGTTTTTCTACAGTTTGATTTGGTTCTTTCGTTTGTGGTTCTGGAACTCCTCCCCCTTGAGATACATTCTGCCCTGGTACGATCGTTTGTGTTGGTGTTTTGACAGATGGTGCC
>LIAE01008319.1:59298-110316 GCA_002287525.1 Diploscapter pachys | reverse complement strand
GGCCGGTGCTGGTGTTCTGACAGGCGGTGCCGGTGCTGGTGTTCTGACAGGCGGTGCCGGTTCCGATGTTCTGACAGGTGGGGCTTGTGTCGGTGTTCTAACAGGTGGGGCTTGTGTCGGTGTTCTGACAGGTGGTTGCTGTTGAGGGGTTGTTGAAGGTCGTCCTGGTACTGGTTGTGGAGGAACTTCAACAGGTATGTAATCTGGCTGTTTCGTTTGCTTTTCTAAATATGGCATTATAGGTAAAATTTAATGGGTGCTGAGAAACTCACTATCTTCGTCTGATAGTGAATAATCGTTTTGAACCGGTTGATCGATGCCCTATAATACCAATTTTAATGAGCAACTTAAGTTCATAATTTGAAACATACCCGCACGTTCTTAGTTGCTAAACGATTATTGACGTAGCTGTACACAACGCCGTCGAGTAGAGCTTTGCTCCAGCTCACTTTTCCTGCTGTGATTTTTTGTATAGCGGCACTAACGCCAATGTTGACTGCCACTCTGATTCCATAATTTAGAACGGCTTCTATTCTGCCTTGGATAAATTGATATCCGAACAGGTTCTCAATTCGATCGAATAATGAGCGGGTGTGCTGATTGATCGTCGAATGATTGATACAACTGCTGATGAGTCCGACCACTGCGCCGGCTATTGCCGACGATTTCCATCCATTGAAAAAGTTTTGACCATGAATCTGAAATTTCACAGGAATGTCTTTCAAAAGATATGGGTATATTTACGATGTTCGAAATTCCGCCAGTTAAAACACCAACGCCGGCAAAACAAGCAGCCGAAACGGCTGCACCGACGATGCCTCCTCCAGCCGCAGCTGCTAGAGTTGCTACGAGTGGCGCTGCCAATGTTGTCACGGCTCCAGCAAGGAAACCACCGAGAACTGCTTTTCCGAAGCTTGCCCATGTTGAGTTTTTCTGAAAACTTTATCTTATAGGATTGCACTAAAATGGGAAAGATCTCACGCTAAACGACGACACGAGCCCGCTCAGACCACCACAAATAAGTCCTGCACCGATAGGGGCTGCTAATCCGCCAGTTGCAACGCACAAAACGGCTCCAACGACAACCATTGCACCAGCAATAAGTTTTTTGGCATGTCTACAGACGAAATTTTTGACGCCGGTAGCGACTTTGCTGATTCCTCTTCCTATTGCTTTGCCGACATTTACAATACCTCTACAAAGGTTTCCGAAAAACCCCATCACACCAAATTGGACTTGTTTCTAAAGTGAAGGAACTCTGAAAACATTTTTTCATTTAAGTTAGTGATCTTAATTTTTGACAAAGATATGGTTAGCGTTAAAACGCCGATTTTATCACGATAATTTCAAATTTTAAATAGAGTTTATGCAAATATAAATGCTGAAAATTGGAGAAAATATCGACAATTTTGCAGGACATGATCATGGAGTAAATGTTGCATGCAAGTATCCGCCAGGAACAAGGCCAATTTGACGCAGTGTGATATCATCAGATAATCCATTGCTGCTTTCACTAATTGTAAGTCGTTCAACTTCACCAGAACAATATTCACGGAGCTTTTGACGAACATAGCTAATTGGAGCATTCACTAGGAATGGGGCCTAAAATGAACCCTCTCATTTGGTAACATATATTTAAAGATCTACCTGAACAACTTTACCGTCAGGAAGAGTGATACGAACTAGCGAATACGGCATTTTTGCTACAACATCAGTTATTTTCGAGTATCGTCCTTTCAATTCTCCAATTGTCAAATTTGAAATCGACTAAAATAAAAAAAAATTGTGAAGAAATAGTTCTAGGCAAACTCTGTCAACAAAGCCAGTCGGAAGTGTGCACAAATCGAAACTGCGCTCGTCTGCCACTTCACTCGCAACTTCGGTGAATTTTGAATTCAAACGAAATCCAAAACCCTAGATTAAAATTCTACATCGTTGTCTTAATTTCACTTATTTCTACTAGGAACAAGCGGAAATGGATTTTCGACTTTTCGAAACGGAACAGAAATTTTCACTCGTCCCTGATTTGTACCTTATGTAAATCTGGCTTATTTCTCGCCAATGACTCCACTTCCTTTACAAATATTTCAACTTCATTCCGAATTTTGCCAATTGATTCGACTGTAGCAGTATATTTAATTCCATCGATGCTATTCGAAGTCTATAGTCATTATTCAATGGTTATTATTCTACTTGAGCTGAAATTGGCATACCTTAGTGAAACCGAACCATTCGAAAATCATGTCAGCGTTCTTCAATCCCACCATATCCTCGACGATTTTATTGGGGCTCGAATTTTTAATTGTTCGGAGTTTCAGAATTGGTTCATCATCTGATTGCAATTCTTTGCGTTGGACTTTATCAAAATAACTGAAACGCTTTTTTTATAATGTTCAAAATCACGCAAACTCGACGAACTTGACGAATTGATCTTGAACTTTGTCCTTTGGATTTGTACATGCCAATAAACATGCGGCAGTCTTTCCGATTCCCAGAATCTGAAAATCGGATGGTTTCTCATCTACTCTCAATCTACCTAATATTTTACCTCTCTCAATGCATTTGGAAATGACTCTCTATAACTTTCTAGGGGCAATTCAATTCCATTAAAATCTTCATGCCCATATGGAATCATATGAACACTTTCAATCGCCAACCGACCCCTGACTTGCTCTAGCCGCCTTCGCTCTTCATCGTCGAGAGGATGTACTTGCTGATTTAACTGCTGTTGGATGAGTTGTTCGAAGTGGGCGACTGTTTTGCCATCATTATCTTCACGATCTTTCATTCTCTGCTTGCACCGCTCCAAATTCGCATTTCGTGCCACTTTATCACGCCAGATTTTTACATTGTGATCAAATTCGCCTAAAAATAAGTCGCTTTTATCTTGAAAGAAATGGTTCCAAAATACCGCATAGAATATTGCATTCCTCATTGAATGTTGGCTCAACAAGTCGTTGCTCAATGTTGCTCGCGTAGTTCGCCCAAATATAAGCCGCTGTTCGGATGATCCATTTGTGATTCTGAAACTTTGATCAAATACAATATTTTATCATCACGAAATCACCGTTTTATCATCATAAATAGAGATTTGACAGAATTCATCGATTTTAACTATCAATTTTCTGTCAGATCGATTTAAAACTGTTCCCATGTCCGATATGATTTCACCATGTTCGCTTCGGCGCTCGCTGCTCATAGCACATCTCTTTGAAAGCACTGCCAAATTGTAGATAAAGCATAGAATAAACATGAAGTTTTGATCAAAATAGTGCTCTTCAAGTTCGGAAGAATTTCTGCAAATTGAAAATACAAAATAATGATGTATATGAAAATTTGAAGAAATAGACACCTGCTACCGAAAAAAGTAGCCCCCTTTAAAGGAATAGCACTGGAAAGGAACCTATTCCACACACTGTTCAGTTCGAAGTGACTACTTTCGTGGCTGTTTAGCTACTTTTTTTTTTTTTTAGAAATTTTCAGGTCGTGCATCTCGTCATGAATTTTATTTTTTACAATATAGTATTCACGTTATTCTTTCAATAATATCTAAACAAGAAGTACGAGAGTAGTGCAGCATGATCCTCATAATGAAATGCCATACTACCATATGCATAAATCCAACCTGATTTCCTGCTTCTTGCGGAGAAACTGGTTTGTGATTACAGCGAACAGTTTCATCAGTGCCTTCCACATGTCGGTTACCGTTTCATCATCACATTCGACGTCGCCATTCGAATTGAAGAAGCTCTTGTGCTTCACATTTAGGTCTTCGAATTCGTACATGATCATCAATCGATTTACTAATTGAGCCGACGCAAACAACACTCGAATAGCTTTCGGCTTAATTTGTGGCGGTAACTTATCCATAGTTTTAGCTGCAATTTTTACATTTTCATATTTTCAACGTTGAACATTTAGATCTGATTCTAACCTATAAATTCAGCAATTTGTGCAACTTTCTTTACGATAACCAATCGATTGTTGAGCAATGAGTAAATACACCGCGTTTTATCATCTTTGTCGACTCCTTGCTTCAACAAGAATTCGAAATGATTGATCCAGGCTTCGGCTTCCTCCACTCTGTCTTCATTGATGGCCAACTCTTTGAACTTTTTCACAGCAGCATTTATATCAGTTTTATCCACGATTTCCAAAGCTGTGTGACGATAATGGTCAATCAATTGTTTACGCTTCTCTTCTCTGGCAACTTCTTCGAAATGAGTCATCTAAACTTTGAAAATTAGATAGCCTCATGGCAAAATTAATTTACTAAAGGCACGCTAAAATTTTTGTTACATTGTGTATTGAAAGAATAGTTTTCAGAAACCTTCAAGATTCCTTGGTTAAATATGGTAGTCTAAGCCGCAAAAATATTTTTCTCTTAAAATATGATTGGAAAGTAGTGGCAAGAAAAGTAGTAAATCTTGAAAAATCTAGGAATTTTTCCAAACTTTCAACATATCATGTAAAATTTAAAAAATATATATATATCTTCAGCACATACATCGTGATCTCCCTTTTCCGAAGTCGAATTTGTGTCAGGAATGACTTTGTGAACGAACTCAGAGCCCATCAGCGTATTGCACAGCTTCAAGCAAGGCGCGAGGTTTGGCTCCAGCAAATTGCTGCGGTAGGTCATCAGCCAGTCTTTGAGTTTAGTTTCCCTGATAATTCTTCCGAGTAGATCCTCGAATGCAAGTGTCATCGATGCGACGCCTGTCCACATCTTCAGAGCAGATTGGCAAACTTTTGCATCGTAAGTTGCCTTTGGAGTAAACTCTTGCCAGTTGTCAATAATTTTATTAGCAACGAAATACCCTAAATATAAGAAAGTCATACGAACGGCATATAAGGCCTGACAATAATTCTCAAAGCCTAGCACTAAACGAGAAAGAGAGAGAGAGAGAGAGAGACGCAACATAACTAAAAGAGCAGCTTTTGGTACGGTGCGGTGTGCCATTTTACTGCACCACAATCATCCCTGCTAATTAACGAAGTTCGACGTTTATTTGGGATGCAATATCATGGCTTGGCGGAGTCTAACTATAAGCCAATGAAAAACCTACCTATAGCCTCATATAAGTAGCGTAGAATCGCAGTTTCAAACTTGTATTTGACTGGCGGGTCCAAGTCGTCGAATGAAACCTTTTGACGTCTCGCATAATCTGTTTTGTCGAAATATTCCCTTGGGAATTCGAGCATTTGTTGGTAAGCTCGAGACAAATCAGTGACATCGACAAAATTACGACCGTTTTTCAGAGGCACTAATAATTGTTCGGATTTCTTTTCGAATTCGTACAGCAGCTCAATCAACTCGTCGTTGTCAACCTGTCTTTTGTTCTCAGTCTTCGGGGCCTTCCATCCAATCAATAGTTTTGTTATATTCAAATACATCATCGCATTCAACGTGTCATAGACGGCAACCTAAATGATGTTTCTCATAAAAATGTTGCTCGTAATGATAAAACTCACTTCAACTTCAAAGTTTCTGGGAATGCTCCCATGGTTCTTTTTCAATGCTCGAATAGCATGATCTAGCAACCCATACTTAATTAGTTCCATCCGGAAACCATAATAAGCTGCATAGTTCAAGAATACCCAGGCACTTTGATAAGAGAAGCGCAGATCGTCCGTCAAAGTATCCAAGGCATTCGCTTCTTTGATCGACGCTTTGATCGCTAATAATTCGAATTGTGGAGTGTCTTTGCCAAAGAATAGAGTCAGCCCTTGAAATCCGAGATTTATGCAATTAGCTCGGATCGTCTCATTGTCTGAAATGGAGCGACGCAATTCCAGCAATTCTGTGCCAAGTCGTGAAATGCCAATAAACAGATAGGCACAATTCGTATCATTCTTTTTCTTCGCTTCTTTCTCGGCTTCTTTAACTATCCAGTCGATAATTTTATTGATCCTACCGTGGTGGCGAAAACTCTTAATAACAGCTTCGAGATATGACTAAATGTCAAATTTATTGATCAATTAACCAGTCTTATATAACCTCGACGTCAAAAATATCGTCCTCTTTCTTCGCATTGCTTTGGTTCAACGCTTTTGATATGCATTTGAACAGATCTTCACTTTGCGCGACATTAGCCCAGACAGTTGTCACCAGCTCAGAAAATGTCGGTTTCTCTGCATCAATTTGTTCGGGTTGCTAAACTTTTCTATTATTTCTTGATGAAGATGCGTTATAAACAATTTTACCGTTTCAAAAGTATGGTGAATTGGCGTGCTCTGTTGAACCGCCTTCACAAATGTGTTGCACTGTTCATGGAATTCAACTTTTTGGTCTTTACTATTGTCATCTGGTAGAAACATCACTTGTTCTATGTACAAATCGTAGCTTCGCTCTTCGATGGCTTCTGCCAACTTTTTTTCATCCTTTTCCTGGAAAATAGTTTTAGAAATAACTTCAAATATAATGAATTCACCACCTTATTTCTATTGATAGGATTGCCTTGATCATCTTTCTTTGAATATTTGGATGGGGATTTTACTTTCTCTGCGCGTTTTTCCAGCTTCTTACGCCATTTCTAAGATACAAATTTCATTATCACGATAAATTTTAAGAATTGAACCTCCTTTTTCTCGTGATTTCCCTTGCAAATTTTTTCGAATTTCTTTATCCCACCATCATTCAAAGCATCTTGGCAGCGGAAAAGCAATGTGACGAGTCGGCCTCCGTGGAGTTCAAACTGAGTTCCGGCACGGTAAAATGCGCGCATCGTCTTCTCGCACTGCTCGATTTGCTTTTCGAAATTCTAAAAGACTACATGCAATTTAAGGAGATAAGATTTAGCTTGAAAGTGACCTTATGATTTCCGAATGTGTGATGAATTCGGTGATCAGATATCAAATAACAGAATAGCTCGAGCGTAAAAACAGCTGGAACTGTGCATTCGTCGTCGACAAAGCCAATACCTTCATGACAATCCAAAATAAGTAGCTGTTCTTCAGAAAATAGATACATTGTAACGCCTAAAATTCAAGTGTTGTATGATTAAAAAGACTATCAGATTAGCTCACCAGACGAAATCCGAGAAATGCTCATTTGCTCCTTCGTCAGCACATACCCCATTTCGTAGGCCATCGCGTGAATAAACGACGTTCTTCCAGATCGACGAGTTCCACTCATTGTGATGACTTTGAGGCCATTATTAGGGAAAATGGGCCATAAATTCGGATTGACTAGTTGGTATTTTTCTTCAGTTTCGTTGAAAATAATCAATGGTGAGATGATTGGTGTTTTGGCTAGACGATTATTAGGAATAGAACTGTTAGGATTGGACAATTGACTCGTTGATGTAGACATATGCGTTCCAAACGAAGGATTTTGATTGGAATTATTTCGCGAAGTCGATACTGCTGGACGGTTTTCATTAGATACTGGTATTCCTTCTCCTAAAATTACAATTAGATAAAAATCCAAAATTATCCAACTTTGCCCACTTGGTCGCTCTTCGCTAACAACACTGTACTGCATTTGTTGCCTCGGAGCTAGCCGCTCAATTTCATTGATTCGTTGACGATCTGCTTGAGCAACGATTGAACGAAATTCTTTCAGTTCTTCGGTAAAGCTGTATACCAATTCATCTATAATCACATTTTTTCTTTAAATTGACTTATCTTATAATCACATACCATTATCATAGAAATTTTCGATATTTTGGATGTATTCACGCGCCTGATTGAATTGTCCAGCAGAGTCTCCAATTTCTTGAAAAATAACTGCTTTCGACACCTCTTGTCCCTTCTCTTCGGTGGTTTTTGTTTCAATTCTTTCAAGTTTAGAATGAGATTCCTCGCGTGTCGGCGTCGTGGTATTTGCAGCCGATACATTAGGTGTTGTTGTTTTTGGCGCCTCTCGTATTTTCCCTTCAGTCGTTTTTGTTTCAATTCTTTCAAGTTTAGAATGAGATTCCTCGCGTGTCGGCGTCGTGGCATTTGCAGCCGATACATTAGGTGTTGTTGTTTTTGGCGCCTCTTGTCCCTTCTCTTCGGTGGTTTTTGTTTCAATTCCTGGATCACGCTGAGGCTCTTCATGTGTTGGAGTTGGGACGCTTGCATTCGATACATTAGGAATTTTTGTCGGAGACTCGCTTACGTGCTCGGGCTGTAAGTTTCGGATTTAAGAGCCTATTTTCCACAATAGATTTTATCTTACCACATTTGCAGTAGGCGCTGGCGGATTCGGAACTTGTTGCGGTTGCGATATCGTCGTTTGTGTTTGAACATTATCTTCATTTCTAGCTAGAATAAACAAAATATATGTCTAAATAAAACAACTATCATACGTATAGTATTCGAAGTGTCTCCAGAGAAGATAATACCATGCGGAACGGTTTGCTCTACTGACACAACGTTCGATTTCGGCACCGTACGTCCTGCCTGTGATCGATTACGAGAATTAATCAATCCATAAGCGACTCCTTGCATGAGCGCCAGGCCAAAACTAACGTTTCCGAACATAATGTATTGACTGATGGCGCTAACGGCAAAATTCGCGAATATTTCAACTGTTCTCAGCGAATTCATCACCCCGATTATTTGTGAATCGGCAATCCTAAAGCCCCGCATCAATTGCAAGAATTCATGATAAGAAATTTACCTTTGGAAAAGCAATATTCCGCCCCTCGCGACGGTCTGTAAACTTTCAGGCAAATAGGAAATGATTCGATTGGTCAGTTCCGTGACTCTTTCGAAACCAGGGATGTTTCTACAACTTTTGACTTATATATTTTCAATAATTATAAGTACCTGAGTTCTTCGAAGAAATTTCGAGCCCGTTCGATAGCTTGCTCGATACCGATATCATTGATTATGTACACAACCGAGCTGACGATGCCGATGACTGCACCACAAATCACTGCTTGACGCCAGTTCGCCGTGAATGGTTGGCCGTGAATCTAAAATAACACGATTTTCCATATTTGCATTGTTTCGTTAGCCACTTACCAAATTTTGAATACCATTTGTGATAAAAGCGACACCCGCATGCATGACACCAGAGATGACCAAGTGAATGAGGTATTTCGAAATTGCATTGCCTGCCAGCGATCCGAAATACGCGGCTCCTTGTGCGATAAACGGTGAGGCTATCCCACTGATTACGCCTGCGATGATTCCGCAGCCCACGGCCCTCCAGAATTGGCCCCAATCGGCGCCCTTAATACGTGTCGTTTTAAACAAAAACTGAGTTCATCAGTAGAGGAGTTGAAGGGCAAATTTAGCTTATCGAGGGAGAAATTTTCCACCGATTAAATTTATTCTTACAATGTACATCTCGTTAGAATGTTGATATTAAAAGTAATAAGTTTTTTTTTTATAAAATAAAAATCCTACTCACACTCTCATTCTATTTAACGAAGGCGAGCATGCCTTTTTACTCCCAACATATGTGTACTGTTAAGAACTATTTCAAAGCCATCACATACTTTTTCCTTTTGTTCAGCTTCTTTTCTGGAGGGAAAAATCTATCACTTGTGCTATAGCATGGGGGAATTTACTGGATTTTAATATCGCACTGAGAAAGAGTAGAGTCAAAAGTAGGTAACTTATAGGCGGCTAGCATCAAACTACGGTATTTTGGAAATAATATGGGTGCAGGCACTCCCCATCCACTCTGCATATGTCAGAGCAACCGATAAGCTGAGCTTGCCCGAGTTCTTTTTTCAGACCGAGCTCAGCTGATTCCAGTCTTAGAAAATTTGCATTCTGTAAAACAAACTGCTCAGCCATTCTCAGTGCAATTTTACGACTGAACTCGGGTGTGCTGGCAGATGCAGAGCATTTCGTCCGAAATCATCAAAATTTGCAAGAGTATCGCATGAAAGAGGCTTTCGTCAATGAACATGACTGTATTCTTACCGCGAGCGCCGCCATAACCCCACTAATGCCTCCCGCAAGTAGTCCACTTCCGGCAATCATCCATAGACCACCTGCCGGACAAATCAGACAGAAAGCAATGCCAAGTGCCACTAAAGCGGCCGATATCAGGCCCATCAGAATTTTATCCAAAATCTTGTTAGAAACCATTGTCGCGGTGCTTCCCTGAAATTTGTACTCTAGTAAAATATTATTTATTCCAAGAATTAAAAAGTTAAACATAAGCCTCTATTCTTTGATTGTCAAATTATTGGTGTGTTTAAGAAGTTCGTAAAAAAGTAAAGTAATGTAGCAAGATAGATATAAAGAGTGAAAATAAATCGTGTATAGTGCCGTGTAGTTAGAGATATTATTATCTTACGAACATTTCAAATTTCCAACACTCATAGCGGGTGTTTCGCAAAAAATCTCGCTAAAACTCATAAATCTAATTCTCTGTGCATTGTATGAGGAATACCGACAGGCGATACTTACTAGGATCAATAAATTGTTGTGTTTTTCAATGAAAGAAAAATCCGGACTGAAGAATTAGATGAGCTTTAAGTCAATTTCCATCGTTGATACAAAAGCAATGGGCAGAGTCTAAAATTCGATTATCTTACGACATAAAATAGCTGATCAAATGAAAAAAAAAGCTGGAACTGGACTGTTAGAATAAACTCTATCATAGTCATAAATTTTTGAAACTCAAATGAAAGTGTCAAAATTGTCCTTTTTTCTCTCTTTTCACACCATTCGATAAAAACGTGAAACATTCGACATGATGACCAACATTAAGCACACGAAGAAAACTTTTTTAACATCTGGAATGAAATTGATCGGTATGTTATGCTTTAATGGATGAAGAAAAGAAAATGAATAATGGTTAAACGATAGCTACGAGCATATATTTTTAATAGGAAAAAGCGAAATTTTTCAAATATAAATTAAAGCGAATCCCTTGAAATTTATTTTTATCAAGGTATAATATAATGATTACACAAATTTAAGATGGAGAAAGGAGCACCTCAAAATACATGATTATAACCAAATAATAAAGTGACTCTTAAAATTATTCGACACTAAGCATTTCTATGAAAATAAGTACGGAGAATATTTGAACATGAACTCAAGACGAACGGCGTTAAATAGCTATCTTTGGCAATGAAAAAGAAATATCGTCCTTAAATGTTCATCAGCAGGCAAATGTTAGTAGTTCATTTCGAAACGATGAATAGCGGTGTTTTTCAAAGCTATTTACTTATCACTTACATAACATATTTTTTGAATCTCTAAAAATGGCAGTTGAAATATCTATAATATATATCCTATTAGTCTTTATTACATAAAATTGAACGAAAGTTAGTGTAAGAATTATTGAATTAAAAATATTGAGCTGTATTTAGAAATGAATTCTGAAACAATCCTTCGATTCTATCCAAACGCGCTTCCGAGGTATTTCAGTGTATGAGCGATCTTACAAGCGATTCCATGCGAGAAGCGAACTTTGATAGAAACGGGTAAGCACTAGAAAAATCGATATCCTAAAACGACCCCAGATAAGGTAATCGAGAGTGCCGAATCGATTGGCACGGTTTCAGCCCGATTTGCATGCGTCTTACGCCTGTACTTTGCGGAAAATCCGTGGTTTTTATCATTTTTTTATTTAACAATTTTCCCGGACAAATGATACACCGTTAGCTTCGTTTCATCGAACTGAATACGAATACGCTACTCGCCCATATGGTCCATATTCCGTTTCCAGGACTTTTCAGATTGTACCAAGGCTTTCGACACTCTTATGCGGAATGTCTCTTAAATCATCAAAAGAATAACAAATCTCATTTTGGCATGAAGAACTTAACAACGAAGTATGATGCTGATTAATACAAATTTACTGTTGAAATTTATCCTCATTATTATATTAACAAACAAATCAATTGCCATTCGTTGAAATATTTATTTTTCATTTATATTTTGTGATAATGTAGATAGAAACAGATATGGTCTCATAATGCATTGAATCGCAAAATATCTATCCATGACGATCAACATGCTCTATTATGTATCACAATTAGAGGATAATCAATCGATTTTATTGACCAAAAATAATTTTTAAAAAGTAATTAAGTTTCAATCTTCGTTAATATTTTACGAGATTTATTCCCAATTTTTGTTCGGTTAGGCATGACGAATATCGATTTTTGAACATGAACTGATAACAATTTTCCAAGAATTATTTCACAATTTTAAACTCAACACCCAAAATGTTGCAATATTTCGTTCTTTTTACTCCTATGAATGGCTTTAAATTTAGAATAAATCCGAAAATATCATGATTTCATACATTCCTGCCGAAATAATCCTGAACTGCTGTGAATATTTGAAGTTCGAAGATGTTGAAAATTTATCATGGACAAACAGACGAACGATGGGAATTGTCCGAAGAAACCTGCCCCAGGTTCTTGGACAAAAATTTTCGTGCGACTTGATTCAGATATATTCTGGGTGCGAAGGGGTAAGAACTAACTTTTCTACCGAATTAAATTATTTTTACCTCAAACATTATAAGTTTTAAATCGTAATATATTCTAAGCACTAGATCTTTCGATTATATTAGAGTTCCTATAAGCATTATTAATTTTAAAACTTCAGATTTGCAAGGAAAACTTCACGATTCAAATTCACTTCAAAGATTTCAACAATGTCATTCTACTCAAAATTCCCGTTCATATCCCAGAACCAAGACACAAAAAATCGTTTGAATATGCATTCGATGCCAAGGTCGCTGTTGTTTTTCAGCGATATCTTCAACACTGTCGAAAGGATAATGAGAACCGTGAGTTGCTAATGACAAGTCTAATATTTAATTATTGCGAGTTAATCATCATAGTTCATTCAGGTAAATTTCCAGTGCCTCGATTGATTATGGGGCCAAACTGGGGCCAATATGTGTTGAAATATAAATTATATCTGGGTTTGACAGACGTAGATGTACCATCGATTGACTTATATCGACTTTTGTCAATCGTTAATGCAGAGAAAATTAGCATAGTATGTAATTGAATGAGACTGTTTCATAAAAATTGCCAGTTACTATATGACGGAGTCTATAGTTAAGGATAGGGTAGAGAGGTTAGAGTGGGGAGAAATAGTGTGAGGGAGACACCCTCCGTCATATGGTTGTTGTCTAAAAATTCGCTAGGTATTTCTAATAATATAAAACGGGTCAAATATGACGTATGACGATTATTGGAAAAAAAATAACGACAAATTTAACAATCACAATTCAAACTCATCACCAATTTCGTTTTTACAACTTCTACAGACCTAGGAAGCACTTCGTCAAACGAAAATAAAATATAGGTGGTAGGCTGCACGAGCTAGCCTATAACTATGATACCATCCAGTTTAAATGATTTTTTCTTGGTTGTAGTTAGGGATAAAAATTAGCTAAAAATATTAGAAATAGGTCTCAAAGAGTTTCTTATCTCCGCCTTCCCTGGATCTGAACTCCTATAAACTAGAAGTTGCCGCCAAGAATATTATTTTTATTTTAGCACGATTGTGAGCGAGAACCATTTCTGAAACTAATCAGCGTGTTCGACTCGATTCGCACTAAAATATCCTCAGCTTCGCTCGTCTGTATCGGCTTAGTGTCGAAGCTTCATTTGCTCAAGGAGGATTTTGGGTATTTCAAATCGTCAGCATTTTTGCGAAACAGTTAGTTGAAATTTCATACATATTGAATAGTTTTTTCCTGATATTTCATCGATTCCAATATGATTTCAGTTTCAAATATTTACTACTAACTTCATATACAATTGACGAATGTTATTCAATCAAAGTTAGACGACTTTATATTTTTCAGCAGTTCGTTCATTTGAACTTGGCGCTCCACCATTCGTAAATGAATTACTGAACATTCCAGATTTTCAAAATAAAGTAATATCTTATCGAAATATATTTACATACTCAGAGATCAAATTGATTACAAAAAGTTTAGGAATGGATGTTATTCGAAATGGATGCAGAACAATTCAGCAGAATTCACGAAATTTCGATCGGGAAGATTTACATTAAACACGGAGAAATGTCGTTAATAAACTTTTTAAAAGTAATATAGAGGCTTTTATAATTATGTTTGAAATGTCGAAATGACACAGAAATGAAGTCTGCAAGACTAGACGATTTAATTTTCAAAGAATCAGTATAGCTTTTTCAACATTAACAATTTGCATTATTGAAGGCAACTTGGAAACTTTGCAAAATTGTAACATGCGAAATGGCATAGTCTAATTAGGCCAGGAGGGAGGGTATAAATATTTATTCCAAAGCATTTATTTACTATCTTATGATATTACAAATTTTCCAGCTGTCGTCACTGAATAGATTAAAGTTTGAGATATTCAGAATCTGAAAGACAAGGCATCTATTATTGAAGAATGGCGAATCGTAAATATTCGCTGTACAGATGAAAATCTGAGCCTGGAAAGCCTTGAAAGGGAACTTCACATGATCTATGGAGAACGAATAGAAAATATTCTCGAAATCGATTCTCCAGCATGTAAGAAGTAAGTCAAATTAGATTACATTTTTCCTCTGAAACTAACCTAATTCGGACTTAAATAGTGTAATTACAAAAAGAAATTTCAGTTAATTTTTCACTAAATCGAGCCGAAATTTTATTAAATTGATCATCAAATTCAGATTCAAAGCCCAGTTGGCAAATCAGAGATGTGTTCTTGAAATAAACGGGAAGGGAAATCACAACGACAGAGGAGTAACGTTCGATCTGCGAATTTTTAACATGATTGAATGGGAACGTGTAGATTTGTGCATTTAGATACTTATTTTATACGATAGAAATTGAATATTTACACTTATCAAATCATACCTCTCTCATAAATCACTCACAATGAATCTTCGTCCATTGTCGATGAAGAGAGGCTTTGAAGATCTTCAACGTTTTTCTCTTGATCTTTGATGACGACGAATGTTTTTTTTTACCAATCTTCAACTATCATGATAAACATTAGCATGACATTGATTCCGAAATCTATATCAACCTTTGAACTAATATCGTTGTATGAAGAGATTCGAATAAATTGTCTCAGTAATTAATGCAATTTTATTTAAAAATACATTTCAACCAGATCAAGCTCGAAGTAGATCAAAAACGACAAGAATGGAAATTGAGAAGAAGAGACTCCGAAAATTGTCCATTATGAATGATTGATTTAGGATTAATGAGTTCACAAATTCAGAAAAAATTCGATAGATGCATGCACGTTTTGCTTATCAATAACGCTTTTATTTTTTTCTCGATTTTTCCTTGTCTAGTTCGAGTTGTACCTTATTGTTTGATTTGAAATGCTGATAAAATACTAGAATTGTTCCGAGAGACGGATGCTTTTGTCCGGGTTAGCAGCTGCATGATTTATTGGCATTGCTGATACTTTTCTATTACTTCTACAGATGCGATTCGAAATTTTCATTGTTATAGCTTCATTATCTTCACGTTAGTTGCGAGAACATTCTTATTGCTCCAAACCTCATAATTTAGCGGTTCTTTCTGTCTCGCAGCAATGTCAGGAATGCAACTTTTTAGTTGATTTGCTGCACGAAGAGTGGGTCGGTGATTCTGGTATTTTTGTTTAAATTTGTTCTTTATTTTACAGGGTTCGAAGACGACATCTGAATGCGTCGGTGATTTTGCGCTATTCGTGTGCGATAACTTACACATCGAGGACAATTTCATATGCAACGGCCTC
Organism: Diploscapter pachys; assembly: GCA_002287525.1. Taxonomy (NCBI): domain Eukaryota; kingdom Metazoa; phylum Nematoda; class Chromadorea; order Rhabditida; family Rhabditidae; genus Diploscapter; species Diploscapter pachys. Next base: position 94,675 of record LIAE01008319.1, on the reverse strand, counting down.
GTATCGGTCTTCAAGGTAAGGTCTATTCATGAAATATTCCCTTCCATCTTTCGATGTTTTTAGGACGAGTTCATATATGTGCTCGGCCAAATTCTAGTGACACCGAATGAAATTTGTGGATTGCTTGTTGATGGTAAGTTTACTCTTTCCTACAATATCATTTCTTCTTCTTTTTAATGATGTAATTTCATAGACTGCGGAAACCCACACGACCCTCTTATCGTCAAATGGCTGCTTCCAATGCCCCCAAATCAACCGCCGTTTCAACCGAAACAACCAGTATTGGTGAGGTTTTCGATAATTGTTTTCAGGAGATCATCGAAAATATGAAATTGATCGGTTTTTATCACTTCTAATTTTATGAGTTTACCATGAGAAAAAAACGTATTTAGAATCCGAAGTCAACACTCCGGGTTTTACACCTCACAGACATTCACCTCGATATGTTCTACACGCCTGGGTTGGAAGCAGATTGTTCGACCTCGCAGTGCTGTCGTCCTCAAGATATACCGGATGTAAGCGTGATTTAGATATTTTCTGTCTCCTTCTTTCTTAATCTACTACCGAGGTTCAGGAAGTAACAAGAGACGTGAAACGACCTGCAGGCTACTGGGGAATGGTAATTATTTTATGTTTCACAATTTCATGAATGTTATAAGTTTATGTCGGCAATTGCGACGCTCCCTATTGGCTTTTCACGAACATGCTGGATAACATCGTAGCAAATAATGGAAAAGTAGGATCTTGATCCAAAGCAATTACTTATTCTCAACCCTTTCCGATTGACTACATCATTGTAAGCGGTGACATTACTAGCCATACCGATTGGGCTTACTCGAATCGCACTCATATGGCGATGATTCGGAATGTTTCGGATAGCATCAGATCGTATGCTTTATTTTATTCTAAATTTAGGAAACTTTTAGACGATTTCCCGGTGTTCCCGTGGTCTTCTCTGTCGGAAATCACGAAGCCGTACCAATTGACAACATCGCTCCCCATTTCACCCCGAAAAAGTATCACATGGATTGGCTGTATGCGTCGATGGCTGATTCGTGGAAGGGCTGGGTTCCCGACGACCAAAACTCGACTATTCATTAGTAATTGATTGAAACTCCTCTTAAATTAGATTTTCTCTTCCACTTTAGTAACGGATGCTACATGACCAAATTGTACCCTGGATTGCGAGTTATTTCGTTGAATAACGTCTACGGCGACAGGATTAATTTGTAAGAATTTGGCTTATAATGTATGAGGGGTTAAAATTGCTCAAATTTAGCTGGCTATACATTAACGAAACTGATCCAGGCAAGAGTTTCCTTGAAATTATCTTTCGGCATTGACATAAGACACGTTCTTCGTAAAAATCGAGTTTTTTTTTATAAAGGGGGTGGTACCTAAGAAGTTGACCCTCAATTTTCGGGGTGGTTTTTTGTACCTGGGGGTTTTCGACTACGCTGATTACGAATTTGATGGTTAAAACCCGATCCAACCACTTGTCCCGCCTGTTCCGGAAGGTCCGCATCCGGTAGTTCCGGAAAATTCTATTTTCGTTATTCTGTATGAAAAAAATTCAGTTTTTGTATTAAAATACTCGCAAAGACCATCTGAGCACGATTCTGAAAAGAACTCCTCGGAATGACACCGAATAAGGAAGTTATGATGAACATAGTGAAACATATGGAAAATGTCATATTGAATTTTTGCTTATTTTAATTTTTAACTTTTTTAAAAGTGCAGATTCCGTGAGTTATTTATATTGGAAAGTAGTCCAGGTCTTCTAGTTTCTGAAATACTTGACCGTTTTCCTCTAGACTGCCCGCTAGTGGAGAAATATCACTGCCTTGAAGAGTTGTCATGGTTCAGTTTTGGCTAATTTGATTTAAACATTCATAGCTTCCTTATTCGGTGTCATTCCGACGAGATCTTTTTAGAATCATGCTCAGTTGGTTTCTACGATCATTTTGATATCAAATTTTAATTTTTCCCATACAGAATAACGAAAATAGAACTTTTTGAAACTACCGAATGCGGACCTTCCGGAACAGGCGGAACAAGTGATCGGATTGGGTTTTAACTGTCAGATTCGTCATCAGCGTGGTCGAAAACCCCCAGGAACAAAATATTAGCTCGAATATTGAGGGTCAACTTCTTAGGTACCACCTTCTTTATAAAAAAAACTCGATTTTTACGAAGAACGTGTCATAAGAAGCTTCCTTAAGATGAGTCTATGTCTTGGCTTCTAAGCCAATTGAAGGATGCGGAGGATGCTGGGGACAAAGTAATCGTTTTTCATCTTCTTCGAAGTAGGAAATTTATTTTTAGGTGCATATAGTGAGCCACATTAATGGCGGAGACGGTGAAAGTCTTGAAGGCTGGGATATCAACTTCTACAATGCTGTCAATCGATTCACGAATACGATATCAGGCATCTTCATGGGCCACACACATTATCAGACGTTCTATATGATCTATTCTGACCCTGAAAATCACACTAGCACCCCGACAAAGTTTGTGTATATGCTTAATTAAAAGTAGTAAAGAGAATATTTTAGCGTCGTCTACTCTGCACCATCTCTGACACCGTACAATGAGTTTTATCCAGCTTACCGTAAGAATGACGGATTTTTCTTTAACTTCTAAAAAACAATCAGGAATCTATACGATTGACGGAAACTATCCCGGATCAACTTTCCAAGTAGTCGATTTCGCTGATTTTTATTTTAATCTAACCGAGAACAATGCCAATCCCACGAATCCGACCTGGAAACAACTCTATGCCAGCGTGAATCAGGAATATGGTTTCGAAATTCGCATCTTCAGAAAAAAATAAATGCAGATTTCTAGGACTAAAATCCCACATCCCAAGTGAATGGAATAATATGATAGAACGGATGAAGACTGATGACGATTTATTTGCCAAGTATCGTAAGAATTATTACCGAAGAACGGAATATGATGGAGTCAAGGAGTGCGGGAAACTTTGCAGGTTTGACGACGTCTTTCCCTTTGGCATAGTTTTCATTTTAGAGACGAAATGATCTGCAAAACCCGAAAATTCCACCATTCGCTTAAGCTTTGCGAGGATCTGCATGTTTTGGATACTTCCGTCAACAAGAAACCTCTGTATCGACGAAAATCAACAAAACCAAAAATACACCGTAATCTTGAAGAATTCAAGATGAGTATCAAGCAGAAACGGACTCAATGGGCTCTGAAACGAAGAGACTCCGAGAACTGTCCACTATAGAGAAAAATTAGATTTTGATAAATGTAGTTCAAATAAACCAAAAAACTTCCCATTCGGGAAAATCGCTGTCATTTTTGCACGAAACGTCAAAACGCAAAAAACATATTTTATTTACAAAAAACAGCTTTTATGAGCAAATATTAGCAAGTTTCGGAATTAATTCATCGACATCTTTCAAACTTAGAAAATCCATAGGGACTTTTGTTCTTTCGTGGTCTCGGCATCCCAAATAAGGCTCAGCTCTTCTGACGGATTCTATCCAATCTTCTGGTATATTCTCTACTCCGAAATAGGCTCCAAGTAGGGATGCTGCTATGCAGCCGTTTGTATCGGTATCCCCGCCTCTTGATATGACATTTTCGAGACCGGATGAGAAACTTTCGGCGTGTAAAAGTTCGTAAAATGCGCCTTGAAGGGCGACCTAAACTTTATATATGATAATTATATTCATTTTTAAAAATTTACGCCCGTATAGCCGATCGCTTTGTCATCTCCATCTGTGTATTCCATTGGTTTATGCAAATCTTTCGAAGTTAGTACCTCTGAAAAATGATTCACTTTTATATATTAGCTATATATATAGTACCAAAAACTGTCGGCTGTTGCCATTTGAAATTATCCGGTAATTTTACTGGAACCGGGCACTTTTTCGCTTCGTTTAAGTGAATTTTTACGAGTTCTGTTTCTGCATGTTCTAGCGCTAGGTTATACACTTCCTAAAATATTAGACAGGTTAACAAAAACACTATAAAAAATGGCACCTCTCGACTATTTCCGTTCAATAAACTGGCTAGAGCTATAACATAAACAGAAGTTGCATCTGCTGCTGTTGGATGACAATGAGTAATTTGGGTATCGAGAGTGGCCAACTTTCTGAGCTCGCTAGGACTCGAGTTTCGATAGGCGATAGCCAACGGGGAAATTCGCATAAGTGTGCCGTTACTGAGGCTTTTGCCATTATAGTCTCTGACATTGTATAGGATTTTGTCCAGCACTTTCTGTTTTTGTTCGTCGTTTAAATCGGTTCGCCAGTTTGGGTTTAGAGGATTGTCTAGATTAAGGTACAGGGATTATCAACTAAATTGCAGCCACAATGATTTCAACTTTTCTCGGATAATTTAATTCGTTTTCAACTCGTCTTTTTGCGAGTGAAAGCATAACACCTACAGAATACGGAACATGTTTTTTTCGATTTTTCGAACTCACCCCTAATTTATATGATTCGGCTCGGGTCAAATTACCTTCAGGAAACTTTAAAATTTCGAAAAATTGGAAAATATGTTTCGTGTTCCGTAGACGTTGTGCTTTCGTTTGCAAAAAGACGAGTTGAAAACGAATTAAATTATCCGAGAAAAGTTGAAATCATTGTGGCTGCCCCATTCAGTTGATAATCTCTATATAACTTCTTTTTTTAATTAGCTTATCTAACCTGTAACTGTTTTCATAGAGTTCCTAAACGCATTTTTTGTTGCAAATCCAGCTGTCAGAGGCCCAGTTTCCATCCAATAGGCATAAGAACAGGCCACATCGATTTGGTCAAATTTTTGTTTTTCAACAATAGATCTAGCCAGGGATAAAGCCATTTCTGAGTCATCTGTGAACTAAAATGATTTTTACTCATTTTTTTAAATATAATTTTTTACCTGTCCAGGTTTAAAATCTCCCAAACCGACACCTAACATAGGCAAAAACGGCTTTTGGAATAACCCAAGAAATCCGTACTTTTTGTCCGATTTTATACGATTTTTGACGATCTTCGATTTCTCGAATTCATATCGACTTCCCAAAGCGTCACCGACAATTTGGCCGTAGAAAGCGCCCCAGATTCGATCCATTTTAGTTTTATTAAAATAAGACGTGGTCTAGAGATGAGAAGAAAAGTGTAATGAATTCTATGAACAAGTTCCACGTGTCTTTTCAGCGGAAGGTAAACACGAGTTTTGGATATTTCGTCATGGAATGACAAGGCGTAACAAATAAGATATGAATGCGCAACACAAACTACAAACAATCAATAAAATAAAGACAAGTCCAGAATGAACAGAAAGGTTCTCGGATAGAGGCTTTTCTGTGGGTTAATTGGTTGGTTGGTTAGTAAGGAGTCGACAAGAATGAGAGCTGACTACTAACAAGAAATTTATTGAAAACAAAAACACAACCGTTCAATCGCAATTGATTTTCTACACAAACAAAGAGGGGCAGAAAGGCGGACATGATAGAGAAAGCCAGAGAAAGAGAGGAAAGTCGCCCAGAGAAATATTGCTAAAAAGAAATAGAGGAAATGTGATGTCACTTTTGCATACATATTATCTCTCTTTCGACTTTAGTGTTTCTATGCCTCCATTTTAATGATGTTGGCACAGAAGCTATTACGAGCTTTGCCCCCGATATACCGATGGGGATTTTCACTTCTAAGAGGAGAAAAATATCCAGAGTAAAACAGAAAGATTCTTACTCGGAACGAATGAAAATGATGTTTTTGGAGCCGGTCGGTCGCTGACGAAATGAACGCTTTAATACATCGCTCTGTTTTTACTTCCTAAAAGATTCTTCGCTAAAATTGTAGAAATTTTAAAATCGAATCATTGAAACAATCGTGAAGTGGTTATAATAGATGTTTTCAAACGAACTACGTTTTGAAAACTTTGAAAATAATACCATTCGTCTTGTCGCCCTCGCAAATCTTCATCAATCTGTCAGCCACGTCCTCTTCTTCGTCAAAATCCTCACTTTCTTTCTCATTTCCCCTTTCTGCTCTTTCAGGCTTGTCTGAATTGACAGTGTTCTCATCTGTCTTGTCATCCTTATCCTTGTCCTTAGTTGCATCAGCTAATCGAAATTCAGCTGGAAATTTAGTATTGTTTCAAAAATCAGTTATCGCTCTAATTTATGAAGCTCGAGAAGATATATAATAAAAAAAGAACTCGAGCTATTGGAAAGGCAGCTCTGCACCTAGGCACCGTTTGAGGTGGTCTTCGAATTTATTTATTTTAAATTCACACATTCCCATAGCTCGGCTCCATCTGAATGGCGAGCCTGGGAGCAGGCCAAAATCTTTACAGACTGCCCCCTCTCCACACTCTCTTGGGGCAGGGCCTAACTTTTCCCGAACCCTTTTTTTCCTTTGCTTGTTATTCTTACCATTCTTCGAACTATTGGTTTCCATTCTGTGTTATTTCTTCCTGTTTTTGAGGAATAAATTGCTGTTGAAACTACAAGCGTTCTAGCAACAAAATAGAACAGACAACATCTCACAACTAACCTCTCACTCGAATTCACTCAGTCTTTTGCTCACTTCACCGGACAAAAAGAGAAAGACAGTCTGATTAGGCTAATTCTCTAACGTTGTCATGAGCCTCATTATATATCCATTTTCTCAATATAGGAACGTAAATTACAAAACTTTGCAATAAAAAGTTCACACCATCTTTCGAGAAAGAAATCTTCAAAATAAGTCAGGCAAAAAACTCACGATGCAATTCGAGCACTTCGTCGATGATGTTGCAGGCTTCAGACAGGGCCTCCCTCTCCTTGTCGTCGCACGTGAACATCAGCCCAGAAATGCCCGGCTCGACGCTCTTCTGATTTACACCGAAATGAGGGTCTGAAAGAGTTCAAAGTATGCATAGTCTTGCTGCTTATTCCAGTTGTTGTATTTGCACTTTTGATTCTTGTCGTTCTTCCCCTTGTTATCCGACGTCGGAACTGAATTCTTAATGCTAAAAGAATAAACAATTAAAAAGCGAAAAAATAAAAGAAAAATATATGTGCAAATTCGCAGTATTTAGTTAGATGGAGTACAAAATGCATTATTAGTTAGAATCAGCGGCACCGACATTTTTCGTTTCATTTCTCACTTTTTCTTGAATTTTTTTCCTAAAATTTTTCTGAAGATTTCCTTTATAATGATTACAAATATTTTGTCCTTGAATTTCCGCTAACTCATCTATCTTTTATCAGTTTCTTTGGTGACGATCTCCATTTTTTCCAAAATATTGCGCTTCCTGACGATGAACTTTTCGATTTCATACTTTTACCAAATTTTCTAATTGGCAATAACCTATTTTCCTTCATCTACTGACAGATTAGAGGAGTCGATTAATCATGCGATTTCGTTGCAAAGATTGCTCGATCTGACGAACTCACTACCTCTTTTATTAGGGCTGCACTAAAATGATGATTTAATGCTGCAACTTTTATTCAAAACTCTTTGATTCAACTGTTTTATTTTATTTGAAATTTCAAAAAAATCGAATTTATGGTATTCTTCACTTTCACCAAATTTTATGCTTTTTTGATAGGATCCCCAAGTGGGTATGCCAATCCCATTTGATCAGACTTATCGTCAATCTAGATAGGGTTTTTGAGACATTTGGGGGTTGAAGGGTACTTCGTTCCCAAATTTTGTTTCAAACTACCACGTTTCTACCATAAACGCATTTCTTCAAGGGGACGAAGTTTGGGGACTCTACTTTTCGAGTCAATTTTTCCCTTCGTTTCTGTCATTCTTCAGTCTATTTTCCTTATCAAATTGTTCATATGGAGGTGCAAGTGCGAATGTCGCCGATCAATTTGCACGAGGCAATTCTCGTTTATCTGCTTAAGAGTGAATGTCAGTAAGGACCAAAGTCGGTGTTTCCAGGGGTCCTCAGATTTTACTGGTTTTCACATATATTGTTTAGTTTTTTTACGCTGATTCTTGTGGTGCCATTCGTTTTACATAAAAATGATCGTATGCAGGATTACGGTAGCTTGAAATTTTGGCAGATCCGACCTCGGTAAAAAATTCATAGCTTTCTTATTTCTGAACCAAATTGAATGATTATTTTTTTATTTTGTAGATCTTGAGTAGGAGAATAAAGTAAAAATATAAAGAAAATTTTTCAAAATTAATTTTGGCGGGAAAAAATTACCCGAAGTTACTCTATATACCCGTGCTGTGTTTACAGGTGCAATGTGAATTAGCGTCGGAGTTTTCCATGAAATCTTGTAGAGCCCTTCAAGCTGAACAACTTTTGTTCCAGAGCTTATTCTAGAGTGTGCACACACAGGGAGATATGAATTTTTGAAAATTTGTATTATAAAGGCATTATGTTGAATTTGGAAGTCACACTTCAAAAAATTCTGGAGCTCTAATGATAATGAATCCGAGATGAGTCTTGGAACAAAAGTTGTTCACCATGTCAATCTACACAACATACTAGAAGGACAGATTTTTCCAACGTTATTTACGCGTAAACACAGTACGGGTATATAGGGTAACTTCGGGTAATTTTTTCCCGCCAAAATGAATTTTGAAAATGTTTCTTTTTATTTTTACTTTATTCTTCTCGGTAATATCTACAAAATGAAAAAATAGTCATGAAATTTGGCTCAAAAATAAGAAAGTTATGAATTTTTTCTGGTATGGGGTATGTAAAAACTTGAAGTTAGCATAACTCCACCCACTTGCATTTTTACGAAAAACGGATAGTACCACGAGAATCAGCGTGAAAAACTACTATATATGTGAAAATCAGCCAAATCGGCGGACCCCTGTTCCGCACCACTTTGAATAATTCTGACATTCACTCTTAAGAAAAAATACTCACTCAAATCTTTGGGACAGAACTACTCGCACTAATTAATTTCTCACTAATTCGATTAATTTCAGACATTTACGCATCAACAAACTGCGGATATACATGACAGACAGAGATTTGACAGAAGTTCGCGCAGGATTCACTGCAGTACAAGGAGAGCACAATGTGCAGCAGGCCCTTCTTCTGCTGCGTACTATCGCGAACTACTGCTTCAAATTCATCAAAAAGTTCCGAGAAACTGTATGAGAAATATGTGCTTTTTGCTAAATTAATTATTCTTTTAGTATAACACAGTGGCAGAGAAGAAGAAGGCAGCTAGAAGTGTCGAAGGTGGTTTTTTTTTAATAATTTTCCCGAACATTTTCATTTAGCACGTGTCTCTTTCAATCTACGCGGAAGCAATCCTGCGAAGGCCGAATTAAACGATGCAGAAGTTGCTCATAGGGTAACGAAGTTCTTTTTTTCTGAAATTTGATTACTTGTATTTACAGACGGATGGCATACACAGACGAATATTAGGGGTAGATTTGGGTAAGGAGGGGAGGGAAAAGAAGAAAATATTGCCTGTAATTACTCGTCTGTGCCTGCTATATCCGTCTGGAGATACAGGGGCTTTGATATTTGGAATCGATTGAAAATATTTCGACTTTCAGACAATTAAAGACGACGTTCTCATTCCTGCTCTACACGAGCTCATGACTGCATTCACCAGCTTCAGTGCCGCAATCGGCTCGATCCAACTAGGAGGGGCGTCAGAAGATCAGGTCATGACCGTCATCAACGATTTCGAAACCCAAATTCGCGAATTGACTGATGAAGTTTCAGTAAGTCTTATTTGTTCTAACTATTCTTCTGGAGTCGAAGGCGATTTGTGGCAAAATTTACGAGGGAAGTCCCTACAATTTTGGTACAAATCGCCTTCAACCCTTTTTCTAGGCTTCTTTAATTTTGCAATTTTAGAAGACGTCAAAAGTGCAAATTGAAAAGGTAGAACAACATGAAGCCGAGATGTGCTCCTTGCTCGATAAATTGTCCGACAAGCTGAATTTCGACGCAAATGATCAACTTGAGGTGAGAAATTTAAGGAATTCTTACAAAAAAAATGGTAAACTGTAAACCACACGAATCAACACAAGATGTGACAAAATAATGTGCAAAATATAACGTATCTTAGAGTGTACTATCCTATTTAGTCTATTGTATCGATCAAATGAAGTGACAGTTCGTGTGTTAAAGAGCGCCTCGCGGGAAATGCACGTGTGAACTATGCGCAAAGAGGGAGGTAGAGTGCAGAGAAAAGAGAGTTAGCTGGGAATAATGGAAAGAGAATGGGCACGCAATTTCCTCTGCCTCTCTCGCCTTTTCTCTTTATTTTACAACACATAATCTATATCACTTCGTTTGATCTTGACCAGAACAATATATTTTGTGTCATCGTAACGCTATTTGTAAATTATCAGAATTTTTAGGCGAAATTCAGCGAAAAGCAAGAAGAACTGCTGCGAAAGATGCAGACGTACGTTCTGCCTGGGAGCCATCTGATCGAACCGACCTTCGATTTTTCTTTCATCACTGAGGAATAATTTCCCCTGCCTCCATCCGCAAAAAATGACGGAAGATACGTGCTGAAGGAGGACCAATTGGAAGAAAGCGTTTCCCAAATTATTCTATGAGAAATTTTAAATTGAAATCATTTTTTTATAATACTGTACTTGTCGTGTCCGAGATTATTCACGTTCGCACCGATAAGGTTAAATTATTTATTCTTCACAAGGCAACAAAATAGAATACTGACGAGAACTAAGAGAGAGCAATAATAGAAAATCGTCGTCTTTTATAGTAGGAGGAGACTGCTAGTTACGTTCGTTTACAAAAGATAATTGGATTCATGTCTTTGACACCAAAATCATTTCCTTGCATAAGTAATATGTAATGCATTAATTCGGGTAGACCGTCTGGCTTGATTGAACCAGTTTCTCCCGTAAAATTGAATATCAAATTAGGTTGCACCATGGTTGCAACAGTACTAGTCTGATTTTATTTACGAGTAAATATTTTCAAGAATTGATCTTTTGTATCATTTACGATAATTCATAGATTTGGAATTGGCATGATTATTGTCGCGAATTGCGACCTTCGCTTTTCCCATTTCGTCGAAAAGTTACGATTTTGTTTATGTTATCGATTGAATCCATCCTCTATGCAAGAAAATGTTTTCTTTTTCCCTTTCTTTCCTCGCACTTTTATCCAATTCATTGCACCAAATGCCTAACCCCGATCTTTTTATATTGATTTTATTTTTCTTTTCATTTTCCTTTTATTGATAATAAAGGTTTAATTACCCAAGTTTAAGGTAATCTTCGAGAGACGCACGCCTACACGCAACTAACTTCCGCTTACTTGATAGTGCTCAACAGGATTTAATTCTTAACCATTTTTAATTATTGACGTTTTTATTGATTTGAGAACTATTTCAATCAGAATAACAGGTCTCCTGTATTCCACACCCACTTTTTTCTTCTTTTCTCCCACCTTCTTCTCAAGGCTGGTCAAAGACTAAAAATGAAAAAAAACTCAAAGACAAAAACAGCTTTATCCAGCCCTGATACACACTTGTTCTGAGATCATGAAAATTATGCAGAATCGAATAGTCAGTCGAGTTTTGCAAGATATTTCCCTTTCTCAAAATTATTTTTTGTTACTAAGCTACTACCTTTAATAACTCCCGGATTTTCTAAAATATTGCAATAATTTGAAAGTTTTATTTACAGCACATCAATTATCATGCGTACAATACAGCTTTGAGTGGAAGATAGTTGGTCTTCTCGTAGATTTCTTGATTTAGCTTCCTCATTTCTGGTCTCTTCGGATGTTTCTAAAATAAGATTTTTAAAAATAGACTTTAGTCCATTCAAATATCCAGAAATTGTGATTATAAAGGAATTCAATCACGAAAGGAACAATTTTCACTTTAATTCGGAGAGATTTTCATAATGAATTAGCGTTACTGACCAAAATTGCATCAGTGACTCTTTTGGCCTCATCGACGACTTGTTCCCCTGTCTCTCGAACGAGCTCTTTCGTCAACTCCCAATACTGAAATAAATTATCACTAATAATGAAAAACAAAAATGATATATCGCAACGGATTATAGGTTTTTGGCAATTATTCAGTTCTCTCGTATAGTAAAGGGAGCTATTGGCAGGTGCGAAGTTTTGAAATTTTGGATATGTAACTGCACAGACTTGTAGCTCCTCATACCTACTCCTGTACAGTTCCCACCTAGCAGGTCTGCAATTGACCCGCCAGGTATCAGATTTATATTACCATCAGATGCAAGTACCACCTTTCAACGTCCCTGATCGTGTAGTAGTTATAATGATTTGATTTTCCAAAAACACATATACTTACAATTCTCTGAACTCGCTCACTGCTAGTTATGCTCATTTTTACGTAGTCCTTCTCTACCAAATCGACTATTTGGTCATAGAAATGTTTTGACTGAAAATTGAGATAAGCCTGATCATTCTAGTGGATTTTACCCCTTCGGATAGAGTTGGATAGGTTTTCGTGTATAAATCATCAAGCATCTCCTGATTTAGTTCAAGTGCCTTTCTGATCAAGTTCTTCTGCTTCATAACTTGTATGTTGTCTCCGAGAATTTTCTCAAACCCTGCCATCTTCTCATCAGCACTCATGTTTCTAGCAGTAACGAAGTACCCAAGCTAAAATGATCTTGTTTCTACAAATTTTAGGGATCCATTGCCTTCCGAGCGACAACTTCTTCTTCATCAGTCAGATTTTTGACGATACTTTCTAATTCTACAGCTCCTTTTGTCATTAACGCCTCTTAAAAATTTCATTTCAAAAATTAGCGTCCAAACATCTTACTTGAATATTCTGTAGGTATTTCGTCCTTGAATTTTATTTCCTCTGCGGAGGAGAATAAAATAATAGATGCATTTAGAAGAATTGCCAAAATTAATCGCATTCTCCAGAGTAAAGGCAAATTCGATATTAGGTTAGACGTTAGTGGTCGATACAGTTTGACATTATATAGTTATTTATCACGCCCGTTTCGTTATTTTTCATGACGAAATGATTATCACTCGATGATATAAAAATGACGTAAATTAGACATTTTTCTTCGATGCAGAAAGTATTCCATCATAGATTGAATGGGAATGTCGAAACGAAAGTAAAATAGCGAATGAAGTTTAACAAACAAGTTTGTTCTGGCTCAAAATAGTGTAGTTCGGAAACGAAAATACCATGAATCGTACTGATTATCGTGTTGCAATTCGTCGCAAAATCGACTTTGGTTGATTTACCATTGAAGATTTTGAATTGGTTTGTGGTCATTTTGTGAAATAAAATCGAAAAGACTAAAATTATGACTTCTTTATTGCATTGAATCAAAATTCACAATATTTGTTGATATAAAAGTTGAAAGACATTTTGAGACTATTTCTTCCCGCATGGTATTTTCTTCTTCAGTTCCTCCATCATCCATTCTTTCGGTATTAGTACAACGGTCATTATTCCTAGCAATACAAATACGCAGAGCCTAAAAGTTATAATTTATGAAAAAACATATTTTTGCAGGTCTTACATGATAATTATAAATCCCTTTGATCCAGGACAGCACTTAAAACTGAAACTTCAAAATGGGATTTCTGACTTCGAATCATTTTACCTGCAACATAATTCGCTCGAATCGCATCCGTAAACTATTTCAGAAAGACGAGATCCGTTTTTATAGCGAATCTAAAACTTATTCAAGCTTGAACTAGTTTATTTTGCACTAATTAAAATAGTAACATTGCCAAATGGATCCGACTCTGAGGTTCCAATATCGTACACGCAAAGTTTTCCATACGAATAGTTAGACTTCAGATAGTTTTCCATTCCAAAGAAATATGCGATGCCATACCTGAAACAGAGGCTATAGTTTTGATTCCTAGTTTAGACTTACACTTTTTCCCTTGATGGTTCAGATATGAAATATTCGTTTGTACGGTCATTTTTGATCAAATTATCGGTCTGGTAGAATATCGAATAAAATGACGTAGCCTTCAATGTAGGTCCAGATCTGAAGATGTTCAATTCTTCGTAAATTTTAGATTGATATAAGACTATTGTTCTATGATAACATACCATACCTATTTCCATGGTTTGGGGCTGTGCTAAAATGTGTTACTTCAATACCATTTATTGTAGTCGCATTGAAAATATAAAGACCTTTCGGGTCGTATCCTTTGGGCACGTCTAAAATTGAATTTCACTTTCAAAGTTACATATTGATTTCTTCATATATTCGATTCCATTTTCTTCAAAGAAAATATTGAACTAGTTAAACATAAAGTACCAAAATTGCAACTAACATCCTCTTCCTCCTCTTGCATAAACTTCTTGGATCATTTCATAGAATACCAGAAGAAATGTTGAAATAAAGTAGATATTAATTTGAGTCATTATTCTAAACAAGTTTAATTAATAGATAAAGGAGTACGGGAAACGTTTGAAATAGTCATGTGCGAAAACTAGACGCTATTTCGCGGAATCGATCAATTCTCTTAGTTCCTATGTGAAAATCAATTTCTGTCCTTCACTTTCCAGCCACTCGTCTACCCATTACTTCGGTTCTCTTGCACCCAAAATGACGGTTTTGCCCGATGCTGACATCAAAGTGACGAAATCATTCGTGCGATGAAATTGTGAACAGTGAAAAATGACCATCCTCGTTGTTCTAGACAGGAAGAAAACTTTCGCTGATTTCTTCCAACATTAACTACAGGTAAAACTTTATTCGCACAATTTTAACATAAACGCTACAATCTCTGATCATGTGTATCGGATTCAAGTTTCTTAGAGTCATCTGCTTCCCAATCTCCGGTCCTTTCTCTGACTGGCTCGACCTTCTGGTTTCGATTTGAACGGTTCGATCCGGGCAGCAAAGCATCAATGAGGATTTTCTCCAGCCTAGACAGATAAATTGCGTCTCTCGTGCAATAACAACAATTTTCAGCATAGTTTTCTTTTGTCTTACTTTATGAACGACACTTCGAATGCGCAACTCCACCAGAATGCGAAGAAATAAGCGCAAACCGTCACTGGGATCGCATAATATAAGAGCTAAAACAATTGAAATCAGAACGGATAAATTTTTTTTAAAAATATATGTTTAATCTCATACACAATAAAGAACTGAAATGTAATGCCTTGGTCGATCCTGCAAATTGATGAACCATTCCAGAGTGAAATAGTGCACGATGTATGCACAATATGATAAACGACCTAGCGGTTGCCAGAGCGGGTAGGACATGAAATCGTTGATTGGGCCTGAAGATTTGCAGATAATATTGGTAATTCATCAAATTTATCACGAAGCCATGACGTGGAAATTTCTCGACATAATGGAACAAGGATAGATGAAAGTTTGTTGTTTGTCAATGCTGTTTTTTTCCAAATATCTTGGCTTACGCTTCGGATTTGAATATAATAAATCTTACTGCTCAAATTCGCAAATTTTATTTTTAGAAATTTACCTCCCCATCCTACATGATTCGCTATGACGACCCAGCAGACCGCAATAGCCCAACCAATTCGCGAGAGATTCTGGTAGAGTGACCGCGGAAACTCACTCAAGGGAACTATTATTATTTTTTATGGATAAAATTTTATTGCATTTATGAAAGTTAATGTGATCTTTCATTATTTCACATCGAAACTATTCCTGTTTGCATGTCAATGTGTGCTACTGAGCGACAAAACTATTTTACTCACCTCCAATTTGAACTGTTCAACATGTAAGTATGGATTGCGAATATCGCAGACAGTGCCATTGCCGTTGCCAACATCCAACCAATTATCGGCAAAATCTATCAATCAAATAATAAACTAAATCAGTTTCGTATTACCGGGTGAACTTTTATATTTCGTTTAAGCTTCTTTGCGATCAAATATCCAGTGAATACCCCAAATAGATATGGAGGACATCGGGTCCTGAACTAGGATATCAATTCATTCGGAATTTTGAATACAATTCTGAGTTTACCATGGTTTTAGGTAGTAATATTGAAGATAGCCCAAAAATTGTCTAAAATATTTGAACTCGTTTGAAATGTGATGACAACGAACTTAGGAGTAGCCTTAGAATCAACCAGGGATATCGGAAGGTCGTATTTCATATAAACTACTGTGGTTGCTGCAACACTGCCTGCTAATGCAGCTAATAACAAAAGACTTCCTGAAATTGCTCATTTTAAGAGTAAATGTCAGTAAGGACCAAAGTCGGTGTTTCCAGGGGTCCGTCGATTTGGCTGATTTTCACATATATTGTTCAGCTTTTTACGTTGATTCTCGTGGTGCTATCCGTTTTTCATAAAAATTATCGTATGTAGGATTACGGTAGCTTAAAGTTTTGACAGATCCGACCTCGGGAAAAAATTCATAACTTTCTTATTTGTGGACCAAATCGAATGGGGTTTTCAGCATTGAATAGCCCGTGAAAAACTCGACAAATAATGTAACTACGGCCACCTGCTAGAGTCAACAACTTCCCGCCAAAAAATTAATTTTCGAAAAAGTGACCCTGGTCGACTGAAGTTTTTAATTTTTTTACCCAAATTAGAATTTCGAACCCCAGCTGGAAATGGGCTTATTTTATAGAGAATTCAATTTTACATCTGAATATGCAAAAATTTTCAAAAAAGCGAATGGTCCAAGCAACGAAAAATGCGTCCGAACGCGTAAAATCAGGATGATTATTTCATAGTGTCAACTTTGGCTCTCCATAACTTTCTTAGTTCTGGACCAAATTGAATGATTATTTTTTTATTTTGTAGATCTTGAGTAGAGGAATAAATTAAAAATACAAATAAAATTTTTAGAAGTTAATTTTAGCGGGAAAAAATTACCCGAAGTTACCCTATATACCCGTACTGTGTTACAAATGTGATTTGAGTTAACGTCGGAGTTTTCCATGAAATCTTGTAGAGCTCTTCAAGTTGATCAACTTTTGTTCCAGAACTTATTCTGGAATGTGCAGACACAGAGAGATATGAATTTTTGAAATTTTCTTTCATGAAAATCACCCTAATTTTACGCATTCAGTGAGTTTTTTGACCCCAGGAACCCCTTTTTTTCTTCGAAAACGTTACATATTTTTATTCAGAATTAAATTCTCTACAAAATAAGGCAATTTCCAGCCGGTTCCCCCAAGACATCGATGGGGTCAAAATCGTGAAAAACCGTCGCCGGTCATGGTCACTTTTTCGGAAATTAATTTTTTGGCGGAAAATTATTGACCGTAGCAGGTGGTCGTAGTTACGTTATTTGTAGTTTTTCATGGCCTATCCAATGCTGCAAACCGCATTCGATTTGGTCCCAAAATAAGAAAGTTATGAATTTTTTATCGAAGTCAGATCTGTCGAAACTTTAAGCTACCGTAATCCTGCATACGATCATTTTTACGAAAAACGGATAGCAGTGCAAGAATCAACGTAAAAAACTGAACAATATATGTCAAAATCAGTTAAATCGACGGACCCCTGGAAACACCCCTTTGCTAAGACTTTGGTTTTTGCTGACATTCACTCTTAATCTACATCCA
The DNA here is from genome assembly GCA_002287525.1 of Diploscapter pachys. Lineage (NCBI taxonomy): Eukaryota > Metazoa > Nematoda > Chromadorea > Rhabditida > Rhabditidae > Diploscapter > Diploscapter pachys. Next base: position 77,228 of record LIAE01008319.1, on the reverse strand, counting down.
CTTTTATCTTTTTCACCTACCTCCTTCTCCTATTCGCTCCTCAAAAGGTGTATTTGGAATACAAAAAAGCTATGACAAGGACTTATGTTGAAGAGAAATGATGAGTGAATTTCAGCACAGCGAGCGGCTATCATGGAGTCTGCCGCGCCCACTGCAATCAAACCACAGCAGAATCAGCAGACTCAGCAGGTCAATGAGAAGGACAGGAAGATCAGGCAGCTCGAGACTAAGCTCAACGACATTCTCAAACTCAAAGTGAGCAGAAAATGAGAGAACATCGAGGGTGGCTTATTGTAAAAGACATGCACTTCTGAAGATGTATGATTCCATAAGAGGGATAGGGATAGGGCAAGGTAGGCTATGTTCGGTATCGAAATGTTGAGTATATTGGGTGGAACATTTCTAGACAACTGGACAAAGGTCAGCCTACCCAACCTTATTCTTACCCTTTTCTCTATTCCTTATTCAGCAGGTGTATGTCTTTTTGCAAGAACCCTCGAGAATATTGAAAGATTGATTGCAAGGAATACAATGAGATGGGTTGATTTAAGGAGAAGCAGAAGAAGGGCGATATTCTGCAGAAGAACCAGCTCGAGAAGATCAACAAGGAAACAGAACTGCAGGATGAACTCGAGAAGCTCAAATTGCTGCCGTGAAGGTGAAGGATGAGTGGCTGCGAATGGCTGCACTGCAGTTGCAGTCTTCTTCATCAAAAATCTGGATTGGAAAATGCAAGTCAGATCTCAAAATTCATTTTTTTGTTTTGTTTCTTCGGTTGGTCATTTCATTAGGCAAGCATTATGGCAATTGTGATTCGCTTGTAACATTTTTCTATCTGGGTATTCATCATTTTATCAGACGTTAGGACGTTTTCCACCGCAAATATCCCTTATGCGGTGAATTATTCTAGTCAGCTTTGAATTACTAGAATTACTATCCGCAATAATGGGACGAGAGAGATGACGAAGAGTGTTTGCGGTGGAAAGCGTGCCACGTCTGCATTTTATTGTCTTTTCTTAAATTTTTCAATTCACCATTTTTATTCCGTGAGAATTCATCCAGTTCTGCCTCGAATTTCGAAAACTCAGATTCTGCAGAATGGCCCTCCTGTGGTCTCCACTCACTCTCCATCCACTTGTAAACTAATCCCACTTTTTTCTTCATTTCTCCTATCTTTCTTCCATAATCTCTCCTGAAAAGTTGGATGGGATTACAAGTACAAATGTGTGCAATGTATGTGTCGAGTAGATGGAGATCACAAAAGGCCGTGCAATGTAGAATTTTGAGGAAGATTGCGGGAATTGGATGAATTTCTCATGCTTCTCATGATGCTTTGACTTTTTCATTGCTAAAGTTTTGATGGTTTGTCTGCAACATTTGTTAATGTGCAGATTCTCTGATTTCGAGTCAATTCTTATGATACTTCTCCCTTCTTTCTCTATACATTCACTCATTTTGAGAATTGATAATATCATGATAGAGTTTTGCAATTTCCTTATCAACGCTGAAAAGTACTGTCATTTCATTCTCTTAGATACAAATTCGTTCATTTGAAAAGAAAATATTTATTTTATGCCCTATATTCTCCATCAAATTTTCATCCTCCAATTTGCCTAGTTTCTTATTCATCTGTTCATTTTCATCTATCACCTAACGAGGCTAAATGTGCAAAAGGAAAAGCTGAAATCGTTACTACATGATTTGCTGATGTTCAAGCACTACCACTACCAGTCTCTTGCCGGCTACTCGCCGTCTTCCGCTAAAACTATGAAGGAAAGAAGAGGATAAATAGCGTGTGAATATAGAGTAATAAGAAACGAAAAAAATGAAAAGGAGCGGAAATTTGGTGGGAAATACAGGATACTTGTCCCTTGTGGATCCAAATTTAGTGCAGCTTTCATGATGTGCACGCTCATTTTAGTCTGGACCAGTCAGACATTCATAAATTGAATTTTTCTCCAGATTTTATTGATTTTTAATTCAAAGTTGGGACAGTTGTCGATCTGTTAAATTGACGATTCGTTCTTTCAGAAAATAAATACATTTTTAAGAGCCGTTCCATGAACAACTAGAACAACTTCTTTCTTCACCCGCTTCACTGACTTCCAACTCTAGCACTTTCTTACTCGTCTTTCAAACTAATCAATTGACTGAAGACGGTAGTGATTGTAGTAGTTTTTAATTGACGGAAGCAGACGAAGTAATAATGACACAAAAATGAATAAGATGAGAGGAAAAAGATCATTCAAATTCTGTAGAAGGGAGAAATTAGTGCAACCAACAAAAATATAGAAACGCCACAAATGTCATCAACAACAGTTTCTACATGACCTTACGTTCTACGAATTATACCCAAGTGTTAAATTACTCAATTCGATTAATATTTTAACGGTAAATATCCTAAATAATTTTGAATAATATTGTTATACAACCGATCTCACACAACCATGGAATGATAACAGTACCTATGAAAGTTTCAACTTCAATCTCAAAGATCCATCAGGATGTGCTAATCAATCAATATCAGATGTGATTCCAGTAAGTTAAGCATTTATTCTCTAGTCATAAAATCAGGGTTCTTAAATGACCGAAAAATTTTGGCCTGGCACGTGATACGTGTGAAAAACCGCAGACTTTGTCCGTAAACATTTTCAATTTCATTAGCATAGTTTGATTTCCAATTTTCCTCAATCTAACCCATCGATAAAAATTCATGCTAGACTGTTAAAATCATGAATAAACACAAACATAATTCAGTTTAATTTCTGAAAAATCTATATTATATTTCTCAATAAATAAACTAGGAATAGAATTTAGAAAGAAATAATTTGCAAAAAATGTGTGAACTTCAAATTTCTATTTGAATAAAAAATATTCCCACATTTTTGTAAATTATCTTGGAAATATTGCACAGAACAAGTCGGTATCGTCAGACTTGGGGCGTTTTCCACCGCAAATATCCATTTAGCGGTGAATTATTCCAATCAGCTTTGCATCACTATCTTTAATAATGGGACGAAAAGTAAAGATGAATTTTTGCAGTGTAAAACGTCCCAAATTTGGGCATGACTGATTTTGGTGAGGCACGCCAGTTTCGGCGTTCAGAATTTTTCCTACCAGTCCTCATCATCATCTGAAATTAGCATTAGCATAAAATCATATTTTTGATTTCAAATTTTATGAAATATCAATTTTAGCAATAAACGCTTTTAAGGAAAAATGAAAGAAAGCTAATTTTTAAAGAAATTTTAACTTCAAATACAATTATATCTCATATCAATTAAAGAAATTTTTAATTTTACAAAGAAAATGTATTTTTTAAAATTGTTTAAGTAGCCTACCTGAACTGCAAATACTCCACTCCGACGTGGAAGACTCCTCTCTGTTCGTCGACGACGCGACTTCCCTCAGCCATTCGGGCGCTTCTTGACCCGCTCCCTCTACAAGCTGAAAATAGGGTTTTTGAATCAATTTGTTTAAAAAATTCGGAATGTTTGCATTTTAAAATAAAGATAGAAATAACTCGTGAATAAATAGACTTTAAAAATTGAGATGAATTACAAAAAATGTTTTGAAATTGGAAAAAAAATAAAATAGGTATTTTTGTAGGAAGAATTCAAATAGAGGATTTCGAACCTCGACGAGAGTGGGTGTGAACTTGACGTCGTTGGGTTCGTGCTCCGAGATGAACGTGGTCGAGCGGCCGTTCTTCAGACGACCTGTGCGGCCGATTCTGAATCCAGTAAGTATTCAATTTGAAATATCTACATTTTAATTGCTCCGTGAAATTTTTGGGGCAAAAATATGATAAATAATTTTTGGGGCAAAAATATGATAAATAGTAAATATCGTGACATCGATTTTTTTCTGCTGAATATAAATAATGCAATCAAAATAAGTCAATAAATATCACGTTTCTTTGATAAATGTGACGCGATGTAACGATACGCACGATATATATTGGTTATCCAAAAATATCGTAAAATTCATTTTTAAATAAAGAAAAATGTTTGCCTGTGAATGTAGATATCGCGTATTTGGTCTAGGTCGTCACTTGAGGGGAGTTCGTAGTTTATGACGTGCTCCAGCCTGTGGATGTCCAGACCTCTGGAAGATTAACATATTTAAACTTGATTGAGAAAAAAAAACAAAATGATAAGAACACATATTCAATTTAGTTGAACAATAAAGAAAGGATTGACAAGAGGAGTTGATTTTTTAAAACTCCTAGGAGCCAAAATGTAGAATTTGGCATTTTGGAGAAAATAAATACAAAAAAATACCGCGAGCAGACGTCAGTAGCAACCAAAATGTCAACATCTCCCTTCTCGAACTGGCTAAGCGCCTTCTCACGCTCGTCCTGAGGACGGTCGCTGAAAATTAATATTATTTTTTTTAGAAATTTCACTTTTTTCGTTTTTCAACTCAATTTGTGTATTCGAAATGAAATGTTTTTTTAAGTCGGTGAAAAGACTTCTCCAATTTGTGACCCATAATCCCCGCCCCGCAGAAGAGAATGTGCCATATTATTCAAAGAGAAAAAAACATGTCTTCTTTGCACTCTCCCGAAAAAGACGCAATCTATTATCTACTGTGAGTCGAATAGAAATTTGCAGTTTGGAGAAATCTGGAAAAAGTGGAAGAATAGCAAAAATACGCACCCGTTAATAGAAGCAGCCTTGAAGCCGGCCCTGTCCATGGTGATGGTCTGCGCGAGAATGTCGGAGCGCTTCTTCTGGCTCACGAAAATCAATGTGCGGGGGACTTCTGCAAATTTTTCATCTTAAATCCCTGAGAAATTTCTGAATTTTCACAAAATAGAACATTTGAGTTATTCCCAAGTTAAGGTATCATTTTTGTTTTTGAATAGAATGATTAGACTTTTCTTGAAAAAGTAAATTCTAATAAGTTTTACACAACATTTTTGAACTACGATTTCAACCGCATGAAACAAGATAGTGCATTTTTAAGGAAAAAAACGAATATCTTCTTTTCGTCTCTCGATCTTATTATCATTATCTCGTATTATGCGGTTAGCCGAGATTCGAAAATTTGCGATAAAATGCAAAACTTACTGCCAAAATTGTCTTTGGATTCACGCAAAATCCTCAGCAGCTCCTCATTCTTCACGTGAAGCCCATCAGTCTGAATGAATTCCTGGTGCACGCGCCTGTTGGCCCGCGTGTTGACGGTGTGCTTCGCCTTGACGTAAGGCCTCAAATTTGGTAATTGTTGATTTATTAGAAAGGCAATTAATAAAAGTAGTACCGACAAAAATCCATAAAATTATCATCATATGAATTTTCTAAGCAAAAGTTTGATATTCAGCATTCTATTACTAAATTCCTACCTTACTCTATAGGTAAACTATTACTTTTTATTGGCTCAAAATATGCATATTCGTTAAGTTTTTGTAGTGCTACTTTTATTAATTGCTATTAAAAATGCAAGAAAGGTTCAACACATCAATCTAAGGCTAATGCTTCGAAAAAAAATAAAGGAAAATAGATAGTGTGAAATAAGTGCTTTCAATGGAATTTTTCCTGCTTTCATTATTTCTTCTATTTCTATAAACTTGCGCATACAAGGCGTAATTTCAAAGTATTAGACTTGGTCCTATCGTGTACTGTCAACAATTTTTATTCAAAATGTAAATTCTTGAAATTTTCATCGAAAAAACTCACAACAGTCCTCTTCCACTTGGATCGCCCATCATCTCGGTCGCAATTCCCTCCATCTCCTTGTCGAATGTTGCAGAAAAGAGGAGAGTCTGTCGCTCGGTAGCCTGGAATTAAAATTAAATAATATCCCCAATTAAAAACTACGATTTTATTTTCAAGAGCATTTTACACCATTTAATGGTATAAAATAAATATTCAGTCATTAGATCCAAATTTCACCAATTTCTTTAAAATTTTCGAATCTTAGTCGATTTTAATAACATTTACGGTATTATCCCACGCTAAAGATTGCCATAAATACCTCTAGATCTAAAATTTGCAACTAATTTCACTAAATTATGTGTTTCTCACAATCAAAATTGTAAAAGCCGAGATTGGCAAAAAATATAGGGGGCGCGAAGAAGAAAATAAGAAAGGAAAAATATTTAGCTATTTTTAGACCAAAAAGAGAATCGCGTTGTTACTAACTGTTTATCAACATAAGTTTGTGATTGCATCGTTGATTGGAGAGAGGGTCGATATTCATGCAGCAATTAGAAATCGAATTTGGAGCGAAATAATGGGTCGCGTAGAAGAGAAACGAGACGAATAGCACAATTTTTGAATATCGACGCGTTCTCTCCCCCAATCAATCATACCTTTGGGAAGCTGTAGTCATGGACGATGGCCATGAGATGCTCGTTGTCGAACCGGCCCCGTGCGTTCTGTAGCATGCGGTCCATCCCGTCGAACACGAAGTACTTTAGATTCTTCAGGCCGATCTGAAAAATCACATTTTCTAAAAAAAAGTTACAAAAATATTCGGCTTTTTATTTAAAAAAAAAAAAAAGAATTTTGAAAGTTCAAAAATCTTCAATTATTTCTTGAAAAAATCATTAATGTTATTAAAATTTTGAATTAAACTTTAGCATATACTTCCTGCAAAAATCATTAACTTGAAAATTCTTTTTAAATTTTAAAATCATACTGTAGCATTAGTGACGAAGTCCATAAGTCTACCACTGGTGCCGACGAGTACGTGGCAGCCCTCACTCATTTTCGCGATCGACTGCTCCTTATTCATTTCACCATAGCTCAACGCAATCGCGATGCCTGTTCCTGAATCAAGTTTTATCTAAATTCTATATTCTAGTCATAAATTAGAGGAATAGTTCGTGCAATTTCGGATATTGAAGTGAAAAATGCTCATTTTCAAGTTTATAAATGAGGGAAGTGAGTACTTAGAAAAACCCCCGATTCGCTGAGTTATGCTTATTAATAGTCGAAATCAAACGCGATATAACACGTCTTCTTTTCCTCTCGTTATTTCCGCCTTGAAAAAGAAAGAAAGGACCGTGTTTTTGTTTTCCTCTTTCTCTTTGCTTGCCGGAATTTAGTGCGTTAGCAATGAATAGAGACATGATATAGTGGGAAATTTGAATGACTAACCGACGGCCATCTTGATGAAGTGATGGTAAATCTGTTTGGCAAGCTCGCGCACGGGCGTCACAATTATCGCGAACGGGCGCAACTTGCGGCGTTCTTCATCGATCCTGTCTTTGCCCATTGCGAGAATCTGAAAATGACCAAAAATCATTATTTACAAAAGAAATTAAATTTCAAGAAACTCCATCGAAATACTAGAAACAGAAAATTATCAGAATTTTAGATCTACAAAACATAAGTGCCCAGATTCAAGAATTCTCAGGGACCTCCGAAAGCTTCTAATAGGAGTCTTCTTTTCGTTTGGAAGATTCTAAGAGTTTTGTAGATCAGAGTCAGCTGTATGGAAATTCCCAGGTGAGATTTTTCTCTGCCCCACGTACTCTTTATCGCTCGTCTAATTTCCATTCTGTTTTAAAAGCGAAAATTAGGCAAGCGAGATACTTTCCTCACTCAGAAATTTCCGCACAGCCTTGATCAGAGCATAGAACCCTCAAAAGAAATAAGCTAACCTGGTTGAGGATAGGTAGGACGAAAGAAGCAGTTTTCCCGGATCCGGTCTCAGTGACGCCGATGGCATTGTCGCCGTGGAGGATGTGCGGGATTAGGGCCGCCTGAATGGGACGCGGCTTGCGGTATCCGCTCTTCCTGCAGTTCTCGATTAGTCGCGGGTCCAGACCACTGTCTTCCCAAGTTCTTAAAGTTGCATATTTTTAAAAAAAATATATAATTTTATGAGAAAAAACATCGTCCATGATAAATGACATTGCTGATCCAAAGAGCAAATTATTGTTTTTTTTTTTTTTTTTATCTTAAAAAAATCGAGCTATTTTTCTCAGAAAATTTCCTTCAAAACTAAACGAACTTTCCAAGAGACGTATTTTTTATTTAAAAAATCCTCACTCGAAAGGAGACAGATCTGCACCGCCCTCGATCTCCACGGGTGTGTCCTGCAGCGCATCGCCCAAATCCCTGAGGAACTCCTCGTCCTCCTTCTGCAAATTCTCCGCGTTTTCCGTGTCGGGCACCCAGTCGCGAGGCGCACGGTTCTTTTCTGTAATTTGAAAATAAATTAACTTTAGATAAAAAAGTTGAATTAATTGAACCCGAAAATTATGATCTCGTAAAAGCCGTACACTCGTGAAAAATATATGACTGTGAAAGGGAGTATAGGGGTATGAAAAGTAGACGATGTTCGGTCTCAAAATGATGAACAGCATGAGTAGAGCATTTCTAGATACCGTTCAGTCTAGCCTACCCAACCTATACATATAACCCTATTTCTCAGGTGTACGGCTTTTACAAGAATTCGAAATCATTGTATCTCGGCGACAACCTGGAAACCACATGACTTATACAATTTTTTCTTATGTCATGTGGTTTCCGAATAGGCCTATTTCAACACGTTAAGGGTTTTTTTTTTTATTTTCCTACCGAAACCTTCTCCGAAATTCGAAAAGCGGCTGTTCTCCCCGAAAAGTGGGCCTTCAGAGAAAACGGCGCCTGAATTTTAAACTAAAATGCACTTATCTTGAAAATTCATTCGTCCTCAATCTATAAAAATTTCACTATTTCATCTATAAGTAAAACTTTTTTTCTAAAACAGCCCTGTCTCAAACATTTTTAAATTCAACTCCCATGATAAATACTGGAAGTCATATAAAAACAGAAAACCAACGTTCATAGCGATTATCATTCTCATATCTGCCTCTGTCGCTCCTGCTGCTTATGAATTCGCCGTTGTTTCGGTTGTTAAACGAGAACACATTGGGCATCGCGAAGTAGTCGTTTCTTTCGCCTGAAAATATTTGATAAATCAGTTTTTTTTTTCATTTTTCTACAAAATACTTTTTCCAGATTTGTAGTTTTTATGAAGAATCTCGCTATAAACTTTTTCAGAAAGTGCAAAATGCAGAATAAGCTTAAAAGCGTATTTTCTTGAGAATGGTTTTATGAAGTCGTTTAAAAATCTGACCTCTTCTGCCGCCGAAATCCGAACTCCTGTTGCCGCCTCTAAGCCCATTGGTGTCCCTGTTGTAATCGCGGTCGTAGTCGTCATAACCGCTATCGCTTCTGTTTCTCCCACCAAAGCCGAAGCCGTTGTCGCACGGAGGACCGTTGAAGTGCTCACGCTCATTGTGACCGTCGTAGTGAGGCTGAAAAATTTAATTTTAGATACAAAAAAAAACAAATCAATAGTGTATATGGCAGATACTATATATGACGGAGAGCATTCTACTAAATGACGGAGGGTATTTAAAAAAAATGGAGTGTCTCCTAATTAAGCTCTCCTGTTCTCCGTCATATAGCTGTTGCCGTGATATATTAAGCCCTTTAGAATGGGAGTGACCAAAAAGACTCGTTTCTGCGCTATTTTCTTGTGGTCGCACCCTCATTCTAAAAGGGATTAATATCATTTCAGGAGAATTTTTTTTAAAGAAGCGTTCATACTTCGTTCACGTGAACGGAGTATGAATGCACCCTAATAAATCGATCTTCTATGAATTCCTATTTTTATACAAAACCAAATAGTGTCTGTGCAGAAATTGAATGGACATAACAAAAGTGGGTGTGGAATGAGAATTCGAAAGACTTTTAATATATCGATTCTAATATTTCAATCCAGAGTTTTCCATAGGATTAATTAGTACCGGATTCAATACCCAATATCCTGGATCACTGTATCCGCCACCACGAGCAGGGGGCGGTCCGAAATCGTCGCGTCTGCCGTCGCGGTCACGATAGCCACCTCCGTCACGAGGGGGTGGGGCGTTGTTCCTGAATATAGAAATTTCAGTGGTGGTATTCTTTGCTTGATAACTGCGAGTTAAAGGTCGCCGTTAAAAATTTTTAACAGTGACCTTTAACTCTCTTAACGGCGACCTATGTTTTTTTCAAACTAATGATGCAAAGTTAATTGGAGGTGAAATCTCGTAGTTTTTTCACGAAAAGCTGCTGGATGTCATATATTTCTACAGCGGAATGAGAAAAAGTTCAAATAATTACCCAAAACCTAGAATTTGAGGGCTAATGGTGACCTTTTAATCGCTAATGGCGAGCTCATTTTTATAACTGGCAGTTAGCTAACTGCGAGTTAGTCAGAAAGTGCGAAATACTATTAAAAAATGAGAGACTTAACTCCCAGTTAAAAAAGTACAAATTCTACTTTTCATAGCTGGCAGTTAAGTCTCTCACTTTCCCATACTATTTCGCACTTTCTGACTAACTTGCAGTTAGCAGCAAAAAATACTACCACAGACAATTTATAAACGTTCAAAACTCATCCTTACCCTTTTCCGATCCATCTGGCCTGGTTCATTGAGTTTGATGAGAAGCAACTGCATTTCCTGTCGAATTTCATTCGATCTTCTTGGCACAAAGTGTGCCTGTTAGCTACCATTCTTCACGAATATCTTCCTTTTTTCTAGGCGCCCAGCACTTAAATACTAGCCTCCTTCTCAAATGCCTCGCTTGTTCAATCAACGAGCCGTACGAAAAATGCTCTAACTCCTGAGACAAGTTTACCCGGCGGGCTTTTTCATGCGTTTTTTATACCCTCTCCCCTGTTCTCTCACCTGTGCTGATCATCTACTTTGGCCCCGATTCTAATTTCAACCAGACCATTGACGCAAATGGTTTTTACAGTTTCAAGAAAGTCCCGCCTGCCGAAATCATAAGCAAATCTACCGACTGACTTTTTCATGAATTTTTATGTCTTTTCCCCTGTTCTCTCACCTGTGCTGATCATCTACTTTGGCCCCGATTCTAATTTCAACCAGACCATTGACGCAAATGGTTTTTACAGTTTCAAGAAAGTCCCGCCTGCCGAAATCATACTCTCACTTAGAGCTTCTAGAATAACTTTTTTATCATGCTACGTATGCATGATCGTGGCAGTACTTAAGGACCCGACTCCAGTGTTATTTTATTCTCCTTTACAGATTGTTTAACGACAATAAAGCATCCTTACGAACCCCCAGCTTTGTCACAATCAATCACTACAATTCATATTACTTTTATTATTTTCAATTTAAGATATTTTTAATTTTCAGCATCCAATTCAACTTATTCAACAACATCTGGCATTGACTCATCAAAGAGTTCAAGGACAGATTATCAGGTGATAGATTAATACAAATCAGTTTAAAAAAAATGTGTTTCAGAGCCCTTAACACTCCACAACTCAACACAAGGCATTCTCTCATCCAAGAGACGAAGGACTTGTTTTTAAAGTAAGTTTCCAATTTTTATCGAAAATAAAAAAAACGCCAGAATGTATTATTATTGTTAAAATATAAGAAGTTAATATCATATTTAATTTGGTAGGGGTTAAACTTAGTCTCACTAAAAAATCAAAACCTGATCTTCATAAATTTATTGAAAAGCTACTTCAAATTAAAGATCTAAACATTTTCTTCATATTTTAAGGCTGAAATTCAAGTTGGAAAGGTCTATAGCTTGATCAAAAAATGACCGATTCTGCGTGAAAAATGATAGATTTAGGGAAAATGCTTAGCTTCCGAAAATTTCCTATAGAACGCGATAAATGCTGGTTCGAAGTGTAACCGCGATTTTCAAATCAATTCGAATTTATGTTTCATTTAGATCTTTCAAAATCATATTAGGAAAATGGGGCGCAAATTTTTGTAAAGTTGAAAATGACCCAGCCACTTTTCTGCTCCTTCTGCTTCTGTTTTGTGTCCGAAAAAGGCCCGTTTTTATGTGCTCAAAACGAGCAGCAGCACTGTATCATTGCACATCGCGCATTGCATTCACATTTCTTTGAAAATATAGACAAAGCCTTCTTCAATTTGGACGTAAAGTCAACAAGAAAATCATGAACGGTGAAGTATGCAAAGTTCATCTCCTCTCTAATGTTACATCATTACAGTAATCTTCATAATGTGAATCTGCGTAAGATCATGAAGCTTCTCATTAATATCCAGAAATGTATGGGAATGAAAAACCGAGTTTCAGTTTCACTATCATTTTTTTCAATTTTAACTGTAAATTGCAGTTAAGTTGAAGCTGCAGTTTGAATATCTCTATCCATATCCGAGGTGTTAGTATTTAAAAAAAATTATTGTTTTATTCGTTCTTTCATAACATTTGCATCAGGAGTGCACGAACTTCGACTTCGAAAATTTCGTGCACCCCTGATTTATATGCTTTATTTATAGACGTAAGGGATCTCAATAACTGGTGCGCTCTTAAAATCTGCCAATTTTTGAAGTCTATACTTTTGATTTTTGAAATAGGAACTTTAGTTCAATTAAAAATGATTCAATTCGCGCAAATCATGAATTCAAAAATCTCCTTTATTCAATGATGAATAGAGACAAAACTTACATGATAAGCTTAACGAACCTTTTCAACCTCGACTTTGTGCGTATTTGCTATCTTCATTATTTCAATAGTGAAATGTAAATTGTAGATCAACAAGTAGCCCTCAATGAACTCGCATTGACCATGCATTAGATAATCTATCAAGGGAAGATTTTGAATTGAGAGAAACGAATCCCGTCCATATTTCACCTACTAGGGTAATCAAATATGAACATTCCGCATATCAGATCCAAATTTGTTGAAAGGCATTCCGCATCCGTAGGGTTGCCAAATTATTTGAATTGTATCTTTATATTCTTAACTGTAAAGTCAAATATAAGCTGCATGGCCATAATGTGTTCAAATTTCGCAAATTCGAATTTCTGTCACAATTTTTGAATATTCTTTGTAAAAAAATATTCGCATATTCCTTAAACTTCATGATAAATTTATTGATCTTTATTATTATTCTTCCACCTTTGAAATTTAGTCTTCCTCTAGATGAAACTACATTGCTACTGATTCTGTTTTAAGCACCAGCTATTCAATGCTTCAACTTTTTATCGTATTTGGGGAAATCTACCTGATCCTTGAAATGCTTTCAGGACTTTACAATTCTAGCTGTTCATTGCGTATTTTATTCACTTCTTAAAACTCTTCTTAAGTTAAGAATGAGAATACATTTGGATTTGGGACAATTTAAATCTGCATTTTTATGATGTCTGACTCGCTAATGCTTATGATAGAATCAGAATATAGGCTTACCGAAATATTCAGCTTTACCACCAATACCTCTAATCGTCTCAAGACCAAAATTTAACAGCCTATTCTTAGCTAATCTCAATTTATCTCGTTTTCACTGATCTGACTATTCGTCATTTATCTCATAATCAGTTATATAAAAAATCTTTAAGATCTGCCCATTTCTAACCAATGCTCTCACTTCTGAGATATAATTTGAATAAACAAATGGCATGTGATTGACTATTTTTGTAGAAATTCTTAAATGAATTTTGCTACCCGCAAAAACATTCCTATAAACGACTTTTCACAAGGGAGTGAAAATTTCTAGCTGGCAAAATGCAGAAATTCTCACTATCAGTCGAATTAAGTACTGGGCTATTTGAGTACCGGAAATGCGCAGTAAGAGGCACGTTTTTGAAAGTGTTTTTTATGAACTGACTCAGATTAGGGAGGGAATTTGGAGACCATCAAGATCCAACTTATTATAACTAGGAAATGAACGAGTATGTATGGAATCGTAAGTAGCTGCAGAAGGATTATAGTAATTTTCCATCAAGTTTAAGCATCTAAATTCTCGAAGTTCGGAATATCCCCTATCGTTATTTTGATAAATTCGCCTTCGTTTTTGTCGATGTTCCATTTTCAAAACTTCGGATTTAACCACAAAATGTTAATGAATTTAATCTTCGCTAATATGGCTTTTCTTCGAAAAAGTGCCAGAGCTAAAAATGAATTTGTATCTATTTTACAAAAATATACAAAAACTGAGGGGTCGACTAATATGACTTTGAAAGTCTGAATGCCGAATATTGTAGCGAGTTCAGGACATATTCTTCGAAAATACGGCTCACCTAAAAATATCTGTCGATTTTTCCTCACAACACTCGATTTCTAAATTCTCAATCGCTTGAAATTGCTCGTTTTTCGGGAAAATGTTATTTTGCAATGCCGCGCCGGGATATTTTGGGTTGGTTGGCGTTCGGCTCGGGCTGCTTTTTCCCTCTACCTGTACCTTTTCATTCCGAATCTTTACTTTTTTAACCTTGCCTCCTTCTATATTTCTTCACCGTTTGCTTGTCTTCTTGTTTTCATGCTCTGCCCTGTTGCCCCTTGCAGGGATCGTTCAGTTACCACAACCTTCCCCCTTTCAAATAGGCAAAGCATATTATAGAACGTCAATGGCAAAATATGTCGAGCAATGAGAAATTCCTGGACCGAAAATGATTTCGCGATCTTCAACTTTTCAAAAATGCTGAACTTTCCGTATCTCGTTTTCCAAATTACTTTCTAAGTTCGTTCAACTTTTTTGCGCGACCTTCTAGCAGCTCTTTTTACCCTGCTTTAATCAGTCTGAAAACTCTGCTTATGACTACAATAATTTATTCAGAAGCCGCGCCTCTGTTATTGAATCTTTCATACTGGGAGGCCCATTTCTTGTAATGTCCAAATGAATTTGAAACTCATGAAAATGGAGGCGGACTGAAATTGAATAGAATTGCAGTTCACATTTATTATGTAGGGATATTTTCTCGATAATCACAACAATTTTCCTAATAAAAACGATTACAATTCGACGTCTTCTAAAGAATACTTGAAATCTCGTGACTCCATAGAATCTGATAACGACATATTACGTCATCGCTAATGTTTAGCATCAAATTTAGAACTTCTTCAGTTATCTACTGATAAAATTTCAGTGCAATATTTTTGACAAATTGAGAGCATACGTGGCCTTGGGCCTTTGTGAACTCATTATTATAGTTGGAAAGGGAGCGAGAGAACGTAAGCCAGGGGATTTTGGATCAAAGAGAGATAAAGAGAATGGGAAGAGAGGAGAGACGGAAGGGATGTGGTGGGATTAGGCTGCTTCCCGCTTGAGCCACTACCAATGAACCATCTTCTGCCGTTTTTCATCTGCCAATTCCATTTCCATCAGTTCAATTATCTCCACATCTCTACATTGTACGTATTTCATTAAACCGATTATCAAAATTTAATAGGAATTTTGTAATCTCAAATTGCAACTTATTGAACAATCGACATATTCTTTTACAGTTAGAGGTAAAAAGTTTGGTCTGTTTACACTAGATCTGAACGCCTAGAATAGCGAAATTAGAAACTTATTCATCTGAAATTCAGCATTTTATGAATACCTTAAACCTTTAATTGAAGTATCCCTCTATTTGAAGCTCTCTCCAATAGAAGCCCACACCCAAAATGCCTAAACTACTCATTACCCAACTCAAACAATCTTGGAAATCGCTTTTATGAATTCTTCGGAATGTATATGCAGACCATATTCACTTTAGATACTACATTTCGAAAATCATCAGATGCACAATATCATGTTCTTTAACAACGGAAAACAACGCCTTTAATCTACGTATCTTCATTATAGAGAACTAAAAACCCCATGAACATACCTTATTTTGATGCTAATAGAATTTAGAAGAAAATTCAAATTTTAAAAGTCGATATCCAACGAATTACGGCTATTGACTTTTTTGCTTTTTCCTTCCCTTTGAGTATCCTGATTTTACGCGTGCTGTTTGTTAAAAAATGACAGTGCAGATGAAGTTATGATGGTTATGGTTTGAAAAATTCGATTGTTTTTCGAAAATAACTTCATCTCAATTCTAAATTTTCTTTTTTTTAAATAACTTCAGTTCAAATCAAAACTTTCTATTCTAAAGAAATTTTGTTCTGAAAATTCAGCGCAGATTTTGATTGATTTTATACTAAATGTACCCCACAATTTATTTACAAATTTTTAATTTCAGGCAAAAAATCGTATTCTTATAAATTTTTACATGTCTGATGAAAGATTTGAATGCTCGCAAAAAGTAGTTCTTACAAATATTTGAATATTTGGAAAAATTAGAATTTTGAAAGGAAAATTCATTTTTGATCGAAAGGTGCCACCAAATTCAGACAGTAAAATGAACATGATTTCATAATATAAAAATCCCGCGATAGCCTGCGGGCACGCACTTCCTGACAAGATATTCTGGTGAACAACCATTTCTATGGGTGGTTCATCGATTCTGATGGTGATTTTTCGTGAACAGCACTTTGAAGGGAGCTTACTTCCTATTTCGGCGTTTTCTATGGCCACTTTTACACAGTGCCGCTCAAAAGTCTTGGAAGTTTTCATTAAGTAATTACTCTTTCACTCTAATTTGACATTTTATGTTTTAAAAATAGCATATTTTCATTACTTTGGTGTTTTGAATGTAAATATAACATGTTTCTACAAATATGAAGCAGTTGCGCTGGAAGAAAGGACCGCAAACTAGGTCTAGTCTGAACAGATTGAAATGATTTTAAAGCGGTACTGGAAGAGTTGAATTTCCATTTTTGATGCGCTAAATTAGTCTCAGAATAATTTTCCCATCAGTTAAAAACATTTCTATATAAGTTCTAATAAGAAAAAATAATTTTAACGATGAATTAGAGCACGTTATGTGAATTAGAGAATGCACCATGCTTGTAAAATGACAAGTTTGACTCAAAATTTTTGGTTATTTCTGGTCCAAACTTTTAAATGTCATTATTTTGCATAGTTTTACATTAATTGAGCTGATTTATCATGTTTTGGACATGGAATAATAACTTGACAAATTTATGCAAGACCGCTCTTCAATGCTTGGTTATATGAGCTGTTGTGGTAGTCTTATGGATGGTTGTCAGTGGGCATTTTCAAGTGGCAGAAACTTATTTTTAAAAAATGCTCTAAAACACTAATTAGAAATCATAAAAACATTTTTTCTGGCATTTGGATCGGTTTTTGGTACATTTTGTTTATGCCAGACATCATTATTGAGCAATAATAGAATGGGATAACTTTGTCATATTCTGTTCATATCCATTAGTGTCAGGTTATGAATAAATATATGCAATTATGTATTATGACATGTTGGAGAATCAGATACTTTAATTTGAGAAGAAAATAAACATTTCTGGGTAGGATACAGGCCAGATAATGACCGATTATTGTGGATGGCTGTAATAGATAGGCCAAAGTGCAAAGGTTTTGTGGCATAATTTTTTCACTTTTTATGCCCAAAACAGACATAACCCTAGAAATGTGTTCAGAGATTAAATTCGACTTTTTTCTGAAAATTTGTTTAAAAATTATTATTTTTCATGACTTCAAATCAAGGATGTGCGAAGGTACTTAAAAAAAAGCTACAATTGGAAGAATTAAGCTAAATTTAATGACATTTTCATGTGCAAACACAAAACGAAAACTTATTCAGATGACCGAACTAACCCCCATGGTCATCATTGACATTCCTGAAGGCGCTGAAAACGAGCAGCCGAGAAGAAATCGCTTCCGCCGCAATGAAATAACGGTATAAATACAACAAATTGAGATAATATTAAATTCTTTAAAGACTGCATCATTTGTGAAGATTGGTGTGATCATAGCCATTGGCCTTTTATTAGTCGGTGGATGGGAAGTTGGCAATAAGTAAGCATATGCATAAAATTAATAGTCTAATTTTTTTTTTAAATTTAGGTTTATCCAAGGAAAATCGCGATCAATTCGCGCATTAGGAGACAGCTCAACAACAAGCACTTCAAGGTATGGTATGAGGCCTAGACAAGGTGGAAAAGTCGTTGCCACTTCGCCCGAACCAGCAACCACCTCCACTACTTCCACAACTCCGTCAAGCATAGCTGACACGACTACACTACGAAAGAGTGTACGAGTGGAAGGAAAGAATGAAGCTCAGAGGAAACAGGAAGAAGCGA
>LIAE01008319.1:35119-59229 GCA_002287525.1 Diploscapter pachys | reverse complement strand
AACGGAGCGGAACTTTGAAAAACAACAGAAAGAAACGGAGCGGAACTTTGAAAAACAACAGGAAGCTCAGGAACAACAGGAAGCTCAGAAAGCTCTGGAACAACAGGAAGCTCAGAGGCAAGAAGATGAATCGGAATGCACCGATGACGAGGAGGACGAGGAGGTATGTTCAATTTTCATAGTTTGAAAATCGCTAGATTTCCGGTGTTCATCATTGAAAACTCACAAAATTTGTTACTTGTTCAAACATCATCAAATTTTCAGGAGACAGCGGACGAAGACGACAATTGTGACAACACTTGTGACGAATACGATGAAGAAGATGAAGATGAACAAGAGGAAGAAGACGGAGACGACGACCTGATAGAGATCGATGAGTAATGAGTCGACTTGATAAGCTTGAAAAATGAACATTTATGTTTAGTGGCGAAAATTTTGATGAATTGAAGGAAAAGTTGAAGAAAATCAATGCTGGCGTTGTCGTAAACTTTTACGATAGAGAAGCCGACTTAAAAAATGACGTAAGCAGTTATCATATAATCGCTAGGAAATGTATGCATAAGAATTAAACAAATTTTGCAATATCTCAAATGAAAGTAAAATTCTATGATTTGATATTAGAAGAAAGTAAAACTCAAAATTGCAGAATGCGGCCCGCGGATTGTTGATTATGCCGATCCCTAACTTCTGCTCACACGTAAGTTTAAATCATTTGGAATTTTATGGAATGGCAACTGAATATTTTAGCGGAAAGACGACACGTTCGAAGGAACAATTGAACGTATCGACAGAGAGCGACGGAACGCCCAATTGAAGAATGCCTTTTCGAAGAGCCAAGCAATCACAGAAACAGTTACGTACAAAGTGAGAGGTGTAACGAAGTAAGATTTTATCTATAGAAAAACGAGTGAAGCATCATCATTCATCAGTGGCCAAACTTTTCAATTGAACTAGTTTTAACTGTCAAATTCAGAGTCGTCAAACAACTTGTCCTGCACCCCGTGTACGACAAATCCAACCCACAAATGATGAAGTACTCATACGGCACGCTGACATACAATGCTGTATTAGACTTCTGTAAATATATATAAAATAAAATGTTCATTTATAAAAGATACTTATTTAGATCGTTCAAAGCCAAAGAGTAGGGTTGAAAATTGGAAAATAAGGACGGACTTTGAGAAATTGATGGAGGAAACCAGCTGTCCAAGATGTGATGATATCGGGCATGTCATTGGGTATCTATTGGGAGGATCATACGATGCCAGAAATCTCTTCCTTCAAAATTCCGCTGTAAGTTTTGATAACTGAAATTTATTTAGACATGTTAAGCTATTTATGACTTTAGGTGAACTTCAACATGGCAGGATTTGAAAAAAGGCAATTCAACTTCCTGACGCACAATGAAGGAAGATCTATCGATTACATTGTCGAGTAAGATTACATACCATGGAATCAAATTCAACATTTAATACTTATCATTCAGATACATCAACGGAGATAATGTAAATGGCGTCGTGCGCTACAAGGAAATCGTCTGGCACATCCGATACCACGCGGAGAATGGGCTGGTTGGAGAGCTGCACTTCACAATGCCGAACCCAAGAGGGTATGCAAAGAAAGCGAAAAGCCCATATCGATGGAGTAATTACAGTGTGAAGGAAACGTACTTCAAGAAGAAGAAAGAAGCCATCGACTCAGAAAAGTATGCAGAGCCGGAGCCGAAGCTAGAGTTCGAGACGTACTATGGCGAATTGCCAAATTACATCATGAAGGTATTGACAGACTTACGGAAATATTGTGGCTAAAATGCATATTTTAAGTACAATGTCGATTGGAATGAATTGCGGTCGAATGTCCTGGACGACTGCAATAAGAACCGCTACGGCATTCCGAAATTCGAGAAGAAGATCAACCGAAATTCGGATGGACATATCACCCTTCACCCCATCTTTAGCAATGGAGGGAAAAGGCTGGAATACCTGTACGGACAGTTCGAAGTGAAGAAGACCTTCGGTAAGATCATTAATGATTTAGAAATAAAAAAAGAACTTTATGAATGATATCAGAAATAAAAACGATAAACTCTTGACCCAGAAATTTATGAAAAGATAATTTTAGATCAGGATCAGACCAGAAAATGGAAAGGTGCACACAATTGGATGAATGTTGGACCTATGAAATTAGCCGAGAAGAACGCGCTGCCAGGAGATCAATATGGTCATGTACTTTCGGCATGCCTGGGAGGCAGTTTCGAGGATGTCAACATGTATCCTCAAAATGAAGAGGTAAGAAGTAATGCGTTTTCTGCGTGTATAGGCGAAATAGTACATATGAATTGTAAAAAATGATGAATAGAAAAATAAATAAGCTTAATCAAAATCATGTATTTATCAAACAATATTTAGATAAATCTGGATATGGGGTCTGATTTCGAGTATGGTATCTGCAACAAGATCAAAAAGGATATGGAGATGGACAAGGTCACAGTCGAGGCCATGTTCAAGTATGTGAACTGGATCTAATCGAGAACATTGTAGAAATTTTGTATTTTAGTTTCACTTATGCAAGCAGTGGCGTCGGCAACGTGAAGCATCCAAGACCTGAATCGACAAATGTCTGCCTTCGGATTAAAAATGGAAAGCAAAGCAAATGGAGGGCAATCTGTTTCGACCTGCCCAATCCGGAATCGTAAGTAAATTCATACATAGCAAATTACGAATCCTTACACTCATGGCATTAGCATTGAGCTGAAAAGCATGAAGATAACCCTTTGAATATTGCTAATTAGTAATAATGCTGTAATTTTAGCGTCCTTCGTCCCTATTACGAGGAATTCGCCAGGTTGAGCCAGGACAACTTATTCGTCAGCACAATTCCAATGACTAAAGGGGGACAGGACAAAACGTTGGCTCAGTACGGATTCACCGTGCCTAGAAAAGGGGTAAGCACAGTATATACTCAAAAATGATCTCTAAAACTAGAGGAGAATAAACTTTCAAAAAATAACAGACGGCGTGCTAAAAAATTTTAAATCATAATGCGCAGCCAAATTTATCCGTGAATTTCTAAATTAAAAGTTTAAAATTATAATTCGTATAATTTTAGGTAGATAATCCAAAGGATAACAACATTGTATGCCCCGTATGCAAACGGGAGACATTTGGAAAATATTACCATCTTCTACGACATTTAAGGTTCTTACACATAAATTACATGTCCAGATAATAATCGATACTTATTTAGAATCCACGACAAGTACAGCCCGAAGGATTTCGTATGCGAAATACCTGAATGTACATACCGCACGGATAGAGAAGATCAGCTACAAAGCCATATGAAGTAAGTCTGTGAAAAGCTATCAGAATATAGGATTAGGATTCATTTCTAAGGTATCTGGATAATTTTCATTTTATAGGCATAAGCACGACAATCCTGACCCAGATGACATCAAAAGACGCGAGTGCAGCGTCACGAGGAAGGACAGGAAAAAATGCACCTTCTATGCATACACTGTCAAGGAAATAA
Organism: Diploscapter pachys; assembly: GCA_002287525.1. NCBI lineage: Eukaryota > Metazoa > Nematoda > Chromadorea > Rhabditida > Rhabditidae > Diploscapter > Diploscapter pachys. The sequence continues at coordinate 55,701 of LIAE01008319.1, read as the reverse complement.
CTGAACACAGGGAGTATGAACTCTATTCACACATTGCTCAAGAGTAATCAATATCAATTTAGTAAGCATGCATTTAACGTGGATAATTTTAAATTGGACTGTCCAGTAAGCACTGCATGCCCATTTATGGCAGACACTGTTAGCGGATTCAAAGCACACATAAAGTATCCTTTTTATTGTTCTTTCAAAATTTATTAAAATCTGATTTAAGGAAGCACAAGAAGGAACAATCGTGGTAAAAAGTTTACACATATTTATGCATAGATATGTGCATCTCTTGAACGGATGGTTAGAAATGTTGAAACTCAGTTTCATATGACTATATCAGTCTGTTTGACAATAAGTGCATGTTTAGCAAAGGAGATCCTAGCCAAGCCCAGCCGTCGTTAACGGAAGCACAACCCGATAAAGAAGAAATGTTCAAGTGCCCGATCACCGACTGCGATAAGACATGGCCGATAAAAGAGAACATGGACCCCAGTTGCTTTCTATTAAAGATAAACCGCCATTTAGAGTAAGCGAATAATCCTACATTTAGTAGAAGATTGACCCAAATTTAGAAATCAACACCGAAAAAAGGAGCCTAGTCAGAAATTCCAGCAATCCGAATTGGACCAGCTGGCCGAAGAAAAGGGGATCAAGGACAGCAAGGGCGAGAGTGTGAAGCTAATGCCCTGCAAAAAGGGATGCCTCAAGATATTTATGGGAGACGAGGGACTAAAGAAGCATGATGAGTAAGTAAAGGGCGTATCTAGTAATTCCGGTAAAAATAACCTTGACAAGTTTGAATAAGTTTCTTATTTTCCATCGAATTTTGACTGGGAATTTGGTATCAGAAACCACAGGTTTCTTTCTATTTTCTAGTATCAATTTGAATATGAATTCTCCATGGATAATTGGATCTAATTAACCATTTATCATGATACATGAAAAATCATATGAAAATCAAACTACCGGAAACATTATTCCTTGAGGGAATTATAAATATCTGTTAGTTGTAATGGTAATAATTTAAGCAAAGAACATCGTCTTGAGTGCGTTGATGAGGCAAGCGCACCTCCCGGATACATGAAGTGTCCAATAAAAGGCTGCACATATTGCCTACCTATAATCCGTCAAAGTGGCAAATGCACAGGGGATAAATTAAATCTAGGACAATTAAAGCAACAGCTAAACAAACACTTGACGTAAGTCGATATTTTTAGATAGTGATTAGTTTAGATTAAAATTCAATTACTTATAGAGGGACGAAAGACAAAGAATACTACGAAGCACACAGAAAGGACAGGGAAGATCCGAATAATCCTGAATGGACGGATGAGGAGAAGCAAATTCTGAAGAAATATAAGTTTAAGCCATCTTCTGGTGACAAAAAGGGCTTCTTGCAAGTTGAGGTCTCAAAACCTTAGTATTTTTGTAAATTCCATCTGCTCCTCTCGTTCTGAATCCCACCTGTTCCTCGTCGTGCTGAATCCCGTCTTCCCTTTTGTCATGCTGTTGTTCATCCGTCATTCTGGATTCTACTTTATGCACAGCAACACATTCACACATGTGCTATTCATGGCCTTCTATTAAGAATTATATATCTATTTTCTAAAATTTATCTAGTTTCAATCGACGATACTGTACAGTAGCCTAAGTTTTCAATGACTTTAGTGTCAAGCTGGGTTAGATCTGAGCATTCATTAAGTTTATTTAATGTGTTGACCGTATCTTTGAGATATAAAATATCTTGATTACAAATGAAACTCAAGTCCAAACGCTAGCTTAGAATTCATATCTTCACGAATTATACCTGCCTCCATTTTATTCATTATGGGTAGATAGCATTTATTTGGAAACATAATATTTTATTTGAGAATTAGTTTTTTTACTTCATACTATTTAACGAATTGGTGGCAAGTAAGGTACCGACCAATGATATTTTGTTTAAATTTTCGAAATTTCAATTTTCTCTAAATTGAGTACCTTTGCTTGTAAAATATTATGATCTTCATTTTATTTGTGGTTGATTTTGAAATTTTATGATATCTAAAATAGGATGTCTTTTTAGTCACGATATCGTGAAATTTTCAAATTGCCTTATTTTATTTATGCCTTGAAAATAGCCACTTTAGTGCAGTGGTAGTGCGCTTGCTTCTGCCACTTGCACTGAAGGCGAGAGAGGTCGGGGGATCGACTCTCGATGGGGTTAGGGCGCGTTCATACTTCGCTCGTGCTCATTTGAACAGAAAAAAATAGTATGCGAAGGTGAGAGACGAGGAGAGACATGCTCTTTTCCTCTCTCACTTTCACGTGCTATTTTTTCTGCTCAAATTAGCACGAGCGAAATATGAACGCGCCCTTACTTTCACATTTTCATTAGCTGCTGCTGCCTGCTGAAAGTTACAAATTAGCACTAGCAATATCGAATATCCAAATTTGCCCATTCAGAATTTGATGATATCAGAAAATACCGCAAACATTTTAGTCTTTAATTTATAGCGTTTATGCTATCACTATTTGCATCGGGAAAAATGTCAGACTCGAATTATAGGCGTCTGCTAACTATACCTCTCCATTTCCCTATTTGGGAATTATTAGATACAGAGATTAGTTGATGTGGGAATGGACAGAAATGCGCAGACGGAGAGAGTTGTTGCGTGATTTATTCATCGATAACGTCGAGGAAGTGATAAGCTAACGGAACGACTGATAAACTGCGATTGTGGAAAGGAAGAGAGACTACTTCGTACTAGATCGTTCTACTCCTTGAGCACTCAAAATAATCTCTGACATTTATGCAACGCAAAGACGCAAATCAATTGATGATAATTTGAAATTGTGAAAGAGCAGATATCGTTGATCATAATTCTTTTGAAAAGTGTGCTAAATGTGCAAAAATGAAATTCCGAATGATTTATTTTTCTCTTCGTTGAATTATTTTATTTAAAGTAATGCACACTTGTTCTGAGATAGATAGGAAAATTATGTGCCAATAAACAATTTTCAATAATCAGCAATTAAATTGATATTTGCAAGATCATATTTTCCGTCTAAATGGCCTTTTCCAGAAGCGCATCAATTGAATTCGTACTTCGGTGATGTTTGGATCTAATACAATGCTCATCATGCTATCGCTTATCATTAGGAAGATCCTAAAATAGTTAGTGGTTCTTCGAATTCAATAGCGTTAACAAGAATTTAGTCGAATAAATTAATGCGAAAGAGAGAAAGAAAGAAGCTTTCATAAATACAAATTCTCCCAAACACAAACCAAACAAACGATAGCGAAACTCCTTCCATGACTTCAATAGTGATCACAGATATGGCGTTCGAATATGGAACGCAAACGAATGGCTTGACTTCAACTAAACCAAACATCTTTCGAAATTTTGTTTACCAATTTTGTGATAATTTACGCATTTGATTAACAAGCCTAGAAGTAATTAGTTGTCCGATTAGAAATAGCGTTTCGGCAATTCCGCCAATGACAAATGTAATGATACTTGTCCGTAGTTTCTGTAAAGCTTTCGCATTCATATCTGTTTTCTGAAACAAAATAATGTTTTAAAAGCGCCCGATATGCCATACGATATCAAATCCCGGTTTCTTTCTTAGATGCCTAACTATCCCGATGTAAATGCATCCTACAGATACGTATAATACGAAAATGAATATTGCTAAATTTATAACTCGAAAAAAATGTGCAGGGAATACTTGCCAAACAAATATTGTAATGGTAGTACACATTTGTGAAAGTTACATCTCACTGGAGATTCAAATGGGTAGAAAGGCGCCATGGAAAAGAATGCCAAAGTGAACTGAATTTTGCGATTTGATCCTCGGGATATTGTCGAATTTTACTGAAACTCCTATCGAAAATATCCATGTTGAGATAATGAAAATTATGCAGAATCGAATAGTCAGTCGAGTTTTGTAAAATATTTCCTTAGTTATTGCGATGTATAGCAAGATTATCAAGCCAGCATAGGTCGCTGAATTTATTATGTAGAAAAATAAAGTCGAATAGATTCTTCAACTTCTTACATCCAAGGAAGAAAAAGTTAGCTTCTTCGAGAGTTATCAAAATCAGAATGGTCACGTAGTCGACGGCTCCGAAGACATTTATCAAGAAAAATGAGTAGATGAGTAAATTCGCCAAAATAACGGATAGTGATCGTCCGATTAAGAAAATGTATCGCTTTCGTAAGCTAAGGTTTTTAACTTAAATAAATCCTTTTCAGGCAAATTACCTTGAATCTGCCTGGATATAAACTCGGATTTGAAGAAATGCCAGCCCTAATGATATAATCAATGATATCGTGCTCAATGTGAGTGGTAATGCCGCTAGGAATATCGTTGCTATCGTTCTTTCAGAATGGTATAACTAAAAGGCAATTAATTTGGCAAATTATCGAAAAACAAATCATTGAAAAATACCGCCAATTTCTGACACGGACTAGATAGGTGAGACAAATTACAGACGTTAAATTGCTCATCCCCAGGCTCATAGTTCGGACAATTCTGAAAATTACTCAACAACTAATTTTTCAAACTTATGACTCACGCGCAAATCAATAATACTCATCAATATTTAGCATCAATAAACTCCTGAATTACGTAGTATAAGGTAAAAGACAGTGGTATTCAACTATGCAGCGATAAGAATAAAGCGCCTTAACGATGTATGCCCTCACATTTGGATGAATACTTTTATTTCAGAAAATATTTTTAAAAATAAGTAAAATTTATAAAAAAAAAAAAAAATTGCCACTATTAATTGTATTCCAAAGTGATCCTGCATAAAGACAGGTTTAATTTCTCATAAATTATGAATGCTTCAGAGCTTCTATGGACGAATTGCATTATTCTTCTAGAATGGTTGTTAATTCCACTAACATTCCAGGAATATCGATGTTATATTCATTCGAATGAATTCTATTTAAAAAAGTTATGATCGCTTTTGTAACTGTAACTGATCTTGAAAGATTAGTAATTTTATTCGTGTAGCTTTTTTCGACTTCCGGGTTTGACTAATTCCGATACATAATCTCTAATTTTATCCTGTTGACTTGCGATAAACAGCTCCGGATGGTATTTATAGATTTTACCTAATAAACATGAACACAGTTGAAATTGAATGTTTGTGGAATCATAGACTTTGAATGCATGCAAATTTATCCACCTGTCATGTAGTTTGAGGCTGCCTTCATGTAGGCTTCTTCGTTTAGTCTCTTTTTCTGATTTGAAAACTGTAGGATGTGGAGTAAATTAGTCTCGCTTACAGTAATTTTATGTTGAAGGATATTTGACATTTTATATCTGCACGTTCAACAAAAAAATTTCATAATCCTTTAAAATAAACGAGTGCCCACATTTACCTGAAAAATATCATTATTTTGATTAGAAGATGATGACTTTGCAACTTCACTTATTCAAAAATAAACCTACATTTATGCAAACTCAAATTCGTGTAGTGGATTATAGGCGGGGGGCATAAAATCTGTTGCTGCCAGCTGACATAAAAGGTGAACTGGATCATTGTGGAAATCGCACTTCGCATTTGTATATGCCATTTAGGTCGCGATCACTGATCAATTCCTCACCTCCTTTCAATAATTCAATTTATTCTGATTTTTCTCTTTAGATTATGAAACCATCCATAAATTCCACGTCATCTGTGTCTAAAATCAAAGAAAATGAGCCTATTTCAAACACAAAACCTATCTGGATCAGTATAATTGTCTGTTCATTTATTGGGCTACAAATATCCATCTACTTCACCTCAATTTGGCCATATTTGAAAGAGGTAATTTATTAGATAACAAAGTTTGCACGATTTTCGATAACATGAAAGTGAGTTTATGCATGCATGGAATATCGATGAGGGAATCATTGGAAAATCTGACATTTCCCCACTGTACCAAAAATCATTTTTATTGATTGTTTCTTCCCCGGAATAGACCCTTCGAATAATTATTTTAGCTAGATAAATCCGTGTCGATAGACTTCCTTGGATGGGTGGCAGCTGCATGCAGGTAATTTGAATTGCAAAAGAATCATTTTTGCAAACTATCACAACTTTAGTCTTGGTCAGTCCTTAGCCAGTCCATTGTTCGGATACTGGAACCAGCGAACCCATTCGATTATTCTACCAGTCATCGTTGGGTTTCTGATTTCGACATTCGGTCAAATCGTCTACCTTCTTCTTCCCTGGTTTCCAGTAGAATCTGCAAAATGGCTCATGGTGTTTGCCAGATTCGTCACTGGAATCGGAACAGGTAAATTTCTTATTAAACAAGACATAAAAAAATGTTTCAGGCACGATTTCCGTCCTGAGAACATACCAGTCGCTTGCAAGCCCAGCTGAGCTCAAAATGCGCTACATGAGCTTTGCGACAGGATTTTTGCGTAAGCTCTTACACAATCATAATACTCTAGAATTAGTGTTGATAAATATTCAAAAATCTGTCATCATTTCATTTAGTTATTGGAATAACCGCTGGTCCCGGAATTCAGGTTGACTTTGTAATTTTATTTGAAATCTCGAAGATAATTTTAGTCACTATTTTCACCCTTCGGTGAAGAAGGCATTGAACTTCTTGGTATAAAATGGAACATGTATTCCATGCCCACTCTACTCATGATCATCATTCACCATCGAACCTTCGAAAACCATCAAAATCAAAATCAGAACAAATTCCTCATCAAATCTCTAGTCTCATCTATCCTCGATCTCCAAATCTTCAATCCCAACTATCTCCGCCCCTGTGCTAGATATTTCACTACAGTACAAATCCGAATCCGGGCCATAAGTCAGAATTCAGTCAACTAAGAATTCGCACTCATGCCATCAATCAAAGTTCACATTTTTCAGCAGTTATTCAGAAATTTTATTAACAATTATCCTCCGATGTCTCCGCAAGAGGCGAGGATAGGCAGAGGGAGAGGGTGAGGCAGGTAAGGCCAAAAATTGATTCATTTCAGATTCAGAAACTTCAGAATTTGCATCAACAATACTACTTCCATACATAATATACAATATAGTCAATATAGTCAGATTCTGCATCAACAACACTTCCTTGACTTCCCAAAACAATTCTCATCATAAGAAACACTCAAATACTCTCAGAATTCGCATTTATTCACATTACTCAGAAATTTCATCAACAACAATCCCCCGACATCTTCGAAAGAGCCAAGAGTAGGGATAATGCTGTGTAAGGCCTGAAATCATCAATCAACTCCCAAATAACTGTATTCTTCTTCTCTTCTGACTCCGATTCCTTCCAAACTTTCACAAGAATCCACAATAAGCGATACAGAACGTTATCCAATTTCCACTACTCCAACTCAACTCTTGTTAGCTCTTTCTTCATAGACTTCCAACTCTAGCATTTTCTTACTTCTTACTTCTTTCAAACTGATCAATTCATTCAAAACTGTAGTCATTGCAATATAGCCTTTAATTGACGGAAGTAGACGAAGTAATAATGACACGAATAAGATCAGAAGGGGAAAGATCATTCAAATATCTGCAGAAGGGGAATGGAATTAGTCAACTAACAAAATATAGAAACGCCAAAAATTCCATCAACAGCAGTTCTCCGAAATCTTCCAAAGAGGTGAGGGACATGTTTTATGTAAGACCTGAATATTCTTTATCTCAAAATTTCATTGCATGTTATTATTTGGGCACGATTAATTGGAAGAGGAAAAGCAGGTCGTTTCCCATTTTCCGTCTATTAAAACCTGAATTATTTCATGGACTTTCATTCGATCTTCTTACATCAACTCGACTCATATATTTGTCTAAATGTATGAACATGCACGATTCAGAAATGTGTAAATCGCCGTGTTGCCCAAGTTCTGAAAATATCGGTAATTGAAGCCTCACTTTAATTGACCAATCAAAATTAATGTTCCATCATGTGTTATTTCATGAATTGGATGCATCTTATGCAATTTCGATCGTTTTTCATATTGATGCTGATCATTGTTATTACTGGGCTAAACTTCTAACTTTAAAACAAAAATATTTTAATTGACCATTATTTATTGAACTACAACCAATAAGTACGAGAATATACAGAAAAGTTGAGAAGGAGAGTATCGAAGGAGCATTGCAAGATTGTTGTAACCCAAGTACGACAAATTAAAATCAATACTATGAGATTACACACGAAAGAAAAGAAAATGGTCAACCAAGTTTAAAGAAAAAGTGTTGATAAATACGAGGTGAGACAAAATGATAATGTTATGACACGACCTCGAGAGAAAATCAGCAAATGAGAAATGAATCATTACAATAGCTACTAAAATTACTAGAAATTTCATTATCAAAGTCAAGGTACAGAAAATGAATGGCAAAATTCATGAAACTGCTCAAAAATTCAATTCTCCACTAATCTTGCCATATTTATAAAAGAATGAAAATCAGAAAACTTCAAATTCTAACATGAGTTGGGCCTTAAGGCGGGAGATAACGATAATACGACAAGAAGGGTCTAGGAGAATTTAGAAATTGCAAGATAAAATTCTGAAATGCCTTGTACTTTCCAAACCTTCATCAAAGGATCAAGTTTTGATTAATTATTGGGATAAGGGGACTTGTGTATGATAATAATTAGTGGCCAGAATTGATTAAGGGGTGTTGGAATGATTACGGTAGTTCAGAGATTTTTGAGGAAATGTGATGATTTCACAGAAAATATTAAGGTGGGATAGTGAGAACTCGAGATCAATGAAGAAAGCGCTAAAGAGGACTGGACCTGAAAATCAGTATGTTTAAAAAATTTTTCAAAAATCCATTTCAGGAAAATATTTCATCAGTTTTCATTTTCGAAAAAATCAAATTTACCCCTGCGCTTTAGTAGATGGACATGATGAGCTACATGATCTGAGCGAGTGCCTGTCGGCAACTCTGCTGACGATTGCTGTAGCCGTGGCTGATCGTATAGCTGCTCATCGGCAGCGAGTGGGCTGAAAAAAAAACAAACAATTTTTTTGCACCTAGAAAAATGTTTCAATTTTATTAAACTAGAGACGATTTGTATAAAAGCCTTTTAACGATTTCTTTTCTGCTAAAAATCTAATAAACGAAATTCGACAGGAAAATCGATTAGCATTTGCTTAGTTTGCAAAAATTCGCATATTTTTGAAGATGAAATGATGATTTGGAGGAGAATAAAAAATGAATGAAATTTTCCAAAAGTGAAAATATTTGTATGACAACAATTCGCAGCCCACCCGAATGGTGATGGAGCCTGTGAATGGGCGGAAGCATCAGCGAATTGAGTGTCAGAGGTCAAAGACGTCGAGTTGGAGGGAGACGATGCGGATAGCGCGCGCGACGACGACAACGACGACGGACTGAACAGATGTGAAGGCAAATTCTGCAAATAAACATAGAAATTTTTCCTAAAATATAGAATATTTTCCATGCTCTGAAATGTGCTCAAGGAATCTCGAGTTTCTGATTTTTAAAAATCTTATGGATGCGGCATGTAGCCATCGAATGTCTCTTCCATCATCTCCATGAGCAGGACGGGCGGCGCGTTCTCGAAGGCCGCCTCCGCCACGTGGGACGCGTACTTCTCTTGCGACATCGGGAGAAGATTCTTCCTTGAAGAAACCAAATCAATATTTCCTTTTTTATTTCTAAGGAAGTTTCAAAAAGACTGAGAATGATTTTTTTTCAAAGTTTCTTCAATATTTTCCGAATTTTCAATTTCAAAACTTCAATTTTTTTCAAAGTTTAGATCTGCCCCAACAACTTACAGAAGACACTGGTCGATGATGGCATCCCTGTATACTCAGCCAAGGGGAGTCTGGATGATGTGCTGGACGACGTAGTTCGTAAACTCGTTGAAGGCCATGCGCGTGCAGTTCAACATGATCGCCGACATCAGGTCGCGCAGCAGCGACAAGCACAATGCGTCCTGGAGAAAATCAATTTTTTCAGGATTTTCCACTTTCACTTTCAAAACATTTTCTTCACCTTTTTATACGGAATTTTTGAAATAAAATTTTTCATGTGGACATGCTCTTGCATTTCAATAATCTTAATTTCTCCAAGAATTTTTCCTTACATTTTTAAGACCTTTTTGAAAATAAACATTTCTTTAAAAAATTGAATTCTTTTCCAGAAAATATCATTTTTTCTTGACTAGCATGTTTGGCCGCCCGCGCGCACATCTGCTCGATGAACATCTGATGACGCGACAGCCGTACCTGTTCTCCGAGATGACGATGATCTGCTACGTGTCCAACAGCAGACGCTCCACCAGACGGCACCACGAGGCGGATGGAAACACGGCAACCATCTGCAGCAAACAAGAATATTTAGTAAATGAATAGTGTCATAATCAGAACGTTCAGTTAAAAAAGAAAGGTGAAGATGATCAATATAAAAGTATTCAATCAAATTTTTTCCTTGAAAAATCTGAAGATGTAATCAACGCTATGATCAAGACGTATTTTTGCCAGCTTTCTAGAAAACAAGAACATTCCGTAGGTGATCCCATCTCATTCCCAAATCGCCCACTCATTCAACCTAACCTTCTGAATGACGTGATTGGCGTTTTGGTCGACGCAGAGCGGCACGAGGCTCGTCTTCGTCAGCTCCACCAGCAAGTCGATCGTCAGGGACGAGTCCAGTCCAGGCACTGCAAGAAATCAATATTTTCATTTTCTCGGAATTTTTTAAATTTCTTCAAAAAAAAAATTATTTCTCGATAAATTTCTCGTCTTTGAAAAATTCAATTTTTCTTAATCAATAAACCTCAATAGCCTTCTGTAGGACGCGACAGGGGTATCTGCTGAGCGCCCGGTTGCCGATGTCTCTTCAGACTGTCCACGAACAGCTGCATCTCCCTCCCGCACGCGTCCTTCGCCGCCTGAAAATCCAATTTCATGGGATTCTTCGACTAGTTTCGTTTTCTAATATCAGGTTAAATCTTTTTGAACACGGCACCTGGCTGATCATGTGCTGTAGAAAGAAGTTGGCGAACACGTCACCGCACAGCTGCTGAAAAATCACTTTTTTTTTTTTTTCTTCAAATTTCACCTTTTTAAGATAGCGTTTAATTTTAGATTTTAGCAAATTTTGATCTTTGAAGATTCAGAAATCTAACGTCGAAATTGATGGGGTTGACGAGAATTTGCTCGATCATTGAAACATTTTTCTAAATAAAATTGAGTTTCTTTTACATACCAGAATTTTCTAAAAAGATTTTATTATTTCAAACTGACTGGCATCCAGTCTTGTCGCTGGCGAAAGTGACGAGTTGCCCTCTGAGGATGATGTCCGAGAGAGTGGCCGCGATGTTGCCCGCGTTATCGAATATCCTGGAAGAGGAACTTTTTTTTTTAAAGTTAGACGAATTTCAAAAAATCAGCTGTTCAAAATTTTTCTTCAAGATTCTTTTAGGACTTCAGATCTAAATCAACTTTTCCATTTTTACCAGGTAGGGAGAGTAGTGCGAGTGTTCACAGCGGACGAGAGCTAAGACTGGCCTCCACTCGAGCTGTTGCCGCGCGAGTCCGAGGAACGGTCCGACAGACCCATCGCCGACGAGTTCTCAAATTTTCCTCGTAAGCATTAGATCCAGGCAGTGGCTCAAACTTAAATGTTCGAATGTAACCCCTTTGAAGCCAGGATATTTCGCAAAAAATCTTGTTACGTAGCCCCTCCTCTAAAATTCCTCATTCTGTTCGAATGACTGCCGAGATCTGAGGACTATTCAGAGACCTCTAAAACGACCCTTTGAAAGTCCACGCACTTTCCAAAAGTATAGGAAGACGGTACGGAAAAATGAGATATTATACGAGATTTATTGAAGTATAATATTTATTATACAAACGGAGATAAAATACCATAATGTGCCTAATGCTTGTCTAGAGACTTGCTTTCCTCATCTTCAACGTAGTGGTTGTGCGCTCTAGCGCCAACCACTTTTCGCAAGGGCGAAAACGAAAGTGTTCAGTGTTCAGTTTGCTTCTGTGAGCGACGAAACGACAGAGTGAGGAGCTGAACTCCTGGAACTCTTCGCTTGTGCTCAAGTGAAGAAACAAACCGAACAGGATCTGTTCAAACGGTCAAACTCAACTAGCCAACTTGAACGATCATGTTTTCCCTCAAAGAAAGATTTAATGTTCATGAAACATTTCTATTTGAGATGACTGAAGGATCGGATGATTTCCTGAAGGTGTGTAGGAGACAGAATCGGCTGCTCTGAAATAAGCGGATTTAGCCGAAGTGTGAGAGTTTGGGATTGGGAGGGAGAAAGTCGTCTGCTTTCGTTTGGGAGTATTATGGTATTTTATCTCCGTTTGTATAATAAATATTATACTTCAATAAATCTCGTATAATATCTCATTATACTACACTCCGATAAAATACCATAATGTGCTTATTTAACGCATCTTCTCAGCACTGCGGTAAAGCATATGATCTAATCTAGGGATTCAATGTTTCCGTTAAAGATTAGATAACCAGACGATTTGTCATCTCTTCTGGCGAAATTCATGTAACAGTTCTTGTACTTCGCACTAGATGAATTCACATAATTTGCCTGTCAGACATAGACATTTTTTGCTAGACTAGGCCTAAAAGGTAAATCTCAATGTGAGAATAGGGATTATCAGACAATTCAATTCTGTCCCTCTCAAGCTAGAGCTGCTAAGCTTCCAATCCTTCCTGACTGTAAAGTTAAAGGGAATGAAGGAAGATTTCAAATTTCGTTCATCAAATCGGAAGAAAATCAATGTCTACTTGATTCCTGTATAGAAAGGAAGACGAGACCTTGACAGGGCTTATATCTGACTTCTTCTAGCAGCTAGAGTGATAATATCTATAACTCTGAGATTCGCTCATAATAGAGGAGATCTTTATCAATCAAGATTTCACTTCGTTGCGCGATGCGCTGTGCAGCGAAAGATTTATCCAATGGGAACTTATTGTTTGGCTCGAAAGAGTCTTTGCTAATGGAGAGTTAGAAAGGGTGATATCCGAAGAAGGTGAAACTTTTTCTACATTCTTCTCTATTCTCCGGTATCCGAGAAATAATTCCTGGATCAGTTAGCAATAAGAGAAATCTTCTATTGAGCAATCTTGAAGAAGTGAATGTCACTGAGGAAAACATTTTCCATTTCGATTTCTTCTCGAATGAGTAGTTCTATATCAGAGCTGAGACGAAATTTCGAGGGTTTTAAGCCATTTCGATTTCGAAAATTTGGAAGACCAGTTTCGATTTTGATTTCGAAGTTCCAAATTTCAATTTCGTCTCAACTTTGTTCTATATTGTAGCCTTATTCTCAAATCTCTAGTATCCGGAGAAGGATGTAATCTAGATTAGGATAAGCCTTAGTTCGAAGGAGAAATGCCACTGTTGAGTGCTCATTAGTGACTTGATATGCTATCAGCGTAAAGAGCTGCTAATTTCATCCTATCGTCCAATAGACGTACTGTAATGAGTTAAGGTTGAGCCTAATGAAAATGACCCGAATGGGGAAATCCAACTACTGAAGCTCAGAAATTAGGCTAGGAACCTTATCAGTTCAAGAGAAACAGCCGAGGTAGCATGTGAGATCTTCTTAAAGAACAAGTATTCCTAAACAGAAGGTACTGTCAATCTGTGTGGAAGGAAACGTGTATCTCATTCTACCTATATCTAGATCTTCTAGAATGTTTTCTAACCAGGACTTATCAGATTCAGAAGCCTTAAATGCAATCTAATCCTCTCATTGAGTTACTTGCAAAGGGAAGAGTATTCTTCTGACTAGCGACAGAATTCAGTATTGATTCGTGAAAAAGTCGCGTTCTCAGTGATCCATTGGAAATCTTTATCCTAGATAAGATAAGAAGATAGCAGTGAGAATCGGATCAACTATGCAAACCAGAAGTGCCTAAGAATGTTTTAGGGTAGTTCAAAATCTGAGTTTCTTCATCAGACTGAATTCACGATAGCTCAAAATTTCATCAGCTGTGCAAATGAAATAACCCATCAGGGGAGAATAAGAGAGACTTCTCCTAGGCAAGCTGGGAATTGCCACTTGAATGGACTTTTGCTTTGGATCTATCCAAACTAGCAAGATTTTGAATCCGATTGACAGTGTTATCAATTCGAAACATTCCAAGAAAGGCTATGATAAGAGAGAACTATCATTGGAGAAAGCATCGCTTCCGATAGGAGCTGTCTGGTTAAATTCGACGATTTGCGAAAGCAGAATTCTCGAAGGATTTTCACATGACACGTTGTAAAACTTTCTAATTTCAATGTGTCTTGCTTCTGATTGAAGCCACGAGAAATTAACTAATCTTGTTTGCGTGAGCAAGGGGAAAGAATCGCCTAAGGATTTTTGGCCAAATCGCTTATTCTCTGAAGAGAGGATCTTTGTATCACAGCTTATTGATTTCGTAGTCCTTCAGAGTAGTTTTCAAGAAATCAAACTAAAACTTTATCTGCTAGCGATTAGAATTCTGTTTGCGTCTTGCAAAAGTGAATACTTCCTACGCCAAAATTATGAGTTGTTCATTCTAGGCTCATGAGAAGCTGGTAATGCCAGGACCTAGACTGTCTGTTTTCCACTTTACTTGGGGCTGAAGGGACTGGGCCCTATTTCCCAACTTCGACGCGGAAAACTAGACCGAAGAGCTCTAACAACTCGAAATTAGAGTCAAGAGAATTGGAATATCCCTCTAGAAGATTCAAGCGTAGTGACCTATTGTTTGAAGAAACCTCAGGTGATAGTTTAAAGCTGGACAGCTATGAAAGGAAAGGCCGAGTTTCAAACGAGAGTTGCCTCACTCAGATGCACGAGATCTAGCGTGAATATAGTTCTACTCCTAACGCATGGAGACGCTGCGGCGAAACTCATAGGAAACTAAGTAGCCTGCTTTGATCCCTGTCTAGGGAATTACAGTAATTCTGATAGAGCCGAAAGGCTAATTTCTAGGAAAGGCAGGTAATTATGCCGTAAAATTCATTCTCAAGGGATTTCTGCTCGATAAAAGCGATTATTGTCCGAAAGAAATCAGAAATTGCAGCAGTCGAAATTCTGCGAATTCATAGACAAATGCTAGAATTGTTTAAGCCTTTTGAAAAGAACTGCGTGAGAAACGCGAGCCTATTTAGTGCAATTTTCAAGGAAATTTAGTATCCTAGGCTGCTTCATTCTAGAGAACGCTAGGAGGAATTTGCTCAAACTCTTATTCCTAGCAAAGTGCTGACTTCTCCCTGCCCAAGGCCTTTTTTGGTACTTTTCTATTTCAAAGAATTTTCGTACCTTTGACCAGCCATTCCGGTCGACGCCGTTGATTCGGCCTTCGTCCTGTCTTCTCGACGCGCCCCCCTCCTCTGGGCAAAACGCATCGCAGCGCCCGTCAGGCAGTAATTCTTGAGCACTGAAAAGGAGAAATTTGGGTTCTTCAACAAGGAATTTCCTAGAATGTTTCAATCATGTTCAAAAGTTGGACTTGGTTGCTGGCCCGGATAGACCGACCGCCCCGCTAGACGGAGAGCGGCCACTCCACCCAATGGGAACAAGGCCAAGATTCTCTTCTCCCAATCAGGTTCATGATCGCATTTTCATGTTTTAGGTTGATTGAAAAGTCTGTTTCGACTCTTTATCTTCTAACATTTAAACAGAAAATCATCGAATCTTTTGAAATTCGGATTGAAGCAGTGTCAAATCGAGATCTTAGGCTGACCATCATGAACCCACTTTTAATTCTCATTTTGAGAGAAAATCAAACTGTCCTAACCTGTTTCAGGGAGCTGATCCACTCGAACCCGATGGGTGTAGGGGTGCCAAAAATCTTTTTTGGCTTCGAAGAAATTGTAGAGCCTGCGTTTCTGCTGCGTAGAGACAGCTGAAATGTGTAGGGGCGCAGAATTTTACAATAAATAATTTCAAATTCTTGGAAGACGTTGTCTCCATGTAGCAACCCGGAAAAAAAAAGTTGTCTTTTTTGACGTCAAACATGGAAATTTCAGAATGCAACAGAACAGGCCACCTGGTGTAGAAGACGAAGGCGAACGCTGACATCGGTCCCAGTTGTTTCGGAATATCCGAAGCTGACAAAATCCGCTGAATTTGGGCGGGAAGGAGAAAACCGCATCTTAGGAGAAATGAAATTCGTCCTAAAATTTTTTTCGTCTCGAGGCAAAGAGACGAAGGAAAGAAAGAGAATCGTTCCAATCGATAGAGCCGTCAGGGGGCAGCAGGAAAATCATCCCGGTTCGGCAGAACCGTCGAGATGACTAGAAGCGCTGATCGGAAGACGATCCGCTCTAACCCCCACCGATTGTGGGAGAGCCGAATTTTTTTAGGTGAACTGAATTTCATCCTAAATTCTTCCCGTCTCGAGGGAACGAAATTCGTTCCGGCTCGATAGAACCGTCCAGGGACTGACGGAAAAACATCCCGGTTCGGCAGAACCGTACGGGACTGAAGAGGAAGCTGGAATTTCGATAAAATCGATAATTCCGCTAAAAAGGGAAAGCAATCACTCCGTAAGGAGCTCACAGAAGCAAACTGAACACTGAACACTTTCGTTTTCGCCCTTGCGAAGTGGTTGGCGCTAGAGCGCACAACCACTACGTTGAAGATGAGGAAAGCAAGTCTCTAGACAAGCATTAGGCACATTATGGTATTTTATCGGAGTGTAGTATAAGAAAAGTGGGTGTAGAACACAGGAATATCCCTTGAAAGCTCGAGACTGGTTAAACTTTGCTTCAAGCTTCACATGAACTTACGGAATCGAATGAGTCGAGCGATTGGCCCAGGAGCAGGTTGGAGAAGGCACTCGCATTGCGCAGGTTGCTGACTGAAATTGAAAAATTTTCAATTTTTTTTTTCTGAAGTTTCGCGTGGTTCATAATTTTTTTTTATTTATCAACGCTATTCGGCCTCCAAAATCAAACTGAATGATATTTCGGATCTGGGCGATTTAAAATAAAATTAACGAGAAATTCTCGTAAATTACTGCAAATCGCCCAAAACTCGAAACTTTTCAATTGTTAATTCAAACTTCAGTTTACTATAGTCAATATCCTTTTTCATCCCTTCTATATTTCTCAGAAAAGAGGTTAACTTAAAATAAAAAATTCCCATTTTCAAAATTTGCTCATTTTTGTCGGACTCACAGTAGGGCAGAGTGCCGATGTTGAGCGGTGATCCGACGCGAGGCGTGTGCATCAAGTAGCGCATCGAGGCAGAACCGTTGGGGAGCAGCTGCTGCAGACTCGGGCAGTCCTTGCCCAAGTTACTCCTCTGTGTCACCATCGAATCGGGTAGGAGAACTAGTTAATTTTGCCTGCAATTAAGAAAACTTTGCCCTATAATTAACTAAATTAATTAGGACAATTAACAATAATTATGATTTTTAGGACTTGGGGCCTAAAATTGAAAATCCCATTTTAAGTAGTTTTTTGGGACTAAATCAAACAGGGGTCCCAAACTATGTCAATTCGTTTAGGGTAATTAACTGGAATAATTAAGGACAATTAACTCACGATTTCCAACGTGTAATTAGCTTGAAAGCGCGAGGCCCCGAGCAAAAACAAAGCAAAGTGGTTGGCGCTCGTTACGGTACTTTGTCGCGCGTAAACAAAGCCCACTTGCCGAAAATCGTTTCTTCTTCGATTTTGGGCCTAAAAATTTGTTTTGGGATTTTTGAGAGACTTGAAATTTCAAGCTCTTCCTTTTTGGCTTCCGGTTTTTAAATATCTCCGGATATACAGCAGAAGTCAGCTTTGAAATTTTAAGAAAATTTTCAACGAGAATTTTGCATGACTTTATGATTATATTTTTGGGAGTATGAGAATTTTTAAAAATTAAGATTTTTCCTCTATAAAAGAACCATTTCTTTGAGAAGTTTTGAATTTTTGATATTTGTTGAGTCTGAATTTGAAGATCAGAGGCAGAGCAGGAGAGTCCATTAAGGTGATTAAGTTGGATTTAATTGGCGAGTTATCTTTAATTTGGAAAAAAAATTAGGACAAATTATCTTTCATTTCATATTCTCTTCACGCCGATCGGTCTCAACTCCTTGGAGTCTTTTATCTCGTCTCTCTTCCCACATTCCCAAACTTCATCCGGCCGTCCTGCTGGAACTCTGCTACAGCAGTTGTTCCAAAGTGAGTGTCGTGCTGGGCGAGCCACAGTGGATGCCGAGTATTCGACCCGAGATGAGGGGGGAATGGTCGTTGATTTGGATCATCGGGTTGCTTTTTTCTTTATTTTTTGAACAAATTTTTTTATCAAGAAAAATTTTTCTTTCGGATTTCATTTTTACTAAACGCCTACTTGGTGCGTGTGGATTTATACCATTTTGGTCTATTCAAAAATGAATAACCGGAAATTGGAATAAGGTTACATATTCAAAATTTGCATTAACTTAATTTTAAAACTTTCAAAAAAAAATCGAAGATCACTATCGGTTTTTTTAATTGCGTTTTTTTTCCAGATTTTCGACTACTGGACAACGATTCCGAAGGCGTTGCAACGAATGATTCTGGATCCACTAGACGCGACCGTCGCCAACGTCATCTTCGCGCTGATCAAATTCGTCACTCAGGCCGCTAGACAGGTACAGCGATTTTATGGATTTATTCAATTAACAGCGCAGTTCATTTAATGCAAATCTGAAGAGAGAATTTATTGTCCTATTCCATATTTTTGCCATTTTATTTTTCTTACGAAACATCCATGTTGCTGTACAGTCCCTAGGGAGGTTTTGATGGGGTTTATAAAAAATATACGGGGGTAGGTTGCAATAGGAAGTGACACATTTTATATCGATTCCGTTCATATTTGTTTCGGACTTCATAAAACCTCCACTAATCTTCCTCATTTTCAGCGGTTTCATGACGGACACCAAGCAGAAGATGGGTGGACTGCGCAACTGGATGGCCGTTCGCTGTTGTGGCTGCGTTAAGGATGTAAGCATTGACATGTTATTTGTAAATAGCTAAGATGCGGAGCAACAGAATACAATTATGGCGTGATTTTTGTTCTTCAAATGATAGAATTTCTTTTATTTTTCCAGAAGGCTGTGTTGCTTGACAAAAATAACTCCGTCATTGAAAAATTGCCCTATCGATAATGCTGGATCATCTTACAATTCCCGCAATGCTAGATCCCCTCGATCGTGGTTCTGATCGGCCTGTGCCTTCTGCTGGCTCTTCTCCTCGCCCTCATTCCCTTTCTCTTCCTGCCCCTCGGATCTAGTGCTGAGTCGCAGCAACTCGTCGATCTGAATGTAAGAAGTGCAAGTGTGCTTTTATGTTGAAAATACATAGGGTACTTGTGTACAATCATGCCACAAGTGGGCAGTGCTGCGCGATATTGGAAATTTAAAAAATTCAAAAATTGAGTTCCAAAAATTACTGATCAAAGTCGAATTTTAACTTCAAACCCCAGAAAACACAGTTTTGGGTATTTCGAAATCGAAGTCGAAGCTTTGTACAGCTTACTGAGTACAATCTTGCCAAAGCGGGAAAGAAAAGCGAAGAATAGTGCATCAAGATGGTACTCACTTCAAACAGCATGTTGGAAAAATCGTATTCATCATTTTATCTGGCAATAATGTACTCACCCTTGGCAAAATTCTAGTTGTAGTTAAATGTTTCAACATCTTCCAAAATAGTACAGAAATGAAGTTAAATTTTTGAAAATAAGCAGACAATACCAAAATTAGCGGAAAAAATGTTTAAGTTAAGCATTCTATCATATTTCAATTATTCTTGTTGCAGATTATGCGAAACGAGTCCTACCCCCCACAGTCGAGGATATCAACCACTGCCAAGGATTCGGATTCCATTGCGTCAATGAACTGGTTAGAAAATCATGAATAATCGGCATTCATTTATTACTCTTACACGATTACTGCAGCAGATCTTTTTGAGTATTTTGAAAACTTCAGTAGATTCTTCTTGAATTTACATGAAAATTACAATTGCAGTGGAAATTAAGAAAAAATTGTGTAGTACAGTTCATGTGATCATTTTTGAGTGCATAAAAAGATCATAATGTTCAAACACAATCAAACAATTTTCCAATTCAAAGGAAATTATAAAACTTCTGAATTGCAGTCGAAAGTGGTCAGTTCATCGCTCCGCTGCAACGGCATTTCTGACTGCAGAGATGGAAGTGATGAAAAGGTTGGCTTATCGATTTTCATCATCTTCATATTGCCATTTCCTGGTTTAAATTTCAAAATTCCTTCCATTTACTACAAATGATGTTAACGCTCTGAATAACGCACAAACAGCTGATAATGAAATTTCAACAATTACAAAACATCTTCATAAAATTCGAGTATTGGGCATGCGAAATCAAGCTTTATTTCTAAAAATGCGACTGCTTGTCGTGCTCGGGCTCAGAAGTGGCGCTATGTGGCGATGGGACATGCATTAGTAGAGATGCTCTTCCCTCTCACCTCCCTCTTAAATATTCTCTCTTGTAAATATTCTCCTTTGTAAATATTCTCCTTGTAAATATCCCCCTTTGTAAATATTCTCTCTTGTAAATATCCCCTCCTTGTACATATTCTCCTTGTAAATATCCCCTCCTTGTAAATATTCTCTTTGTAA
>LIAE01008319.1:5637-18028 GCA_002287525.1 Diploscapter pachys | reverse complement strand
AGTTGTTTATATTATAGAGCACAGTGGTTGTTGTCGCGGTCGGCCGCAGAGGGGAGGGAGCGAAGTACACTTATCAAAAACGGAAAACAGGAATGCATCAACCTAATAGCTTAAACCAATATCATTTTTCCCACATTAAATTACAAACTTTTTCCACATATTAAATTCATAAAATCAATTAAATAAGTTTAAAACGTCTATATATAAAAGATTAAAAGATCAACTTGAATACTTTAAAAGTATTCGAAACAAACTATGTTGAATAACTTGATCTGATAAAGATGGAATAATAACCCGCGAATTGATTGTACCCTATTATGAATTTCTCGTCATGCCGATTTGTCAGCATCCATTCTTTCCATTCTCTTCCATCTTCTCGAATTTGAATTGCTGACTTCGGTAGAGATTTAAGGGATTTTTCCAAATCAATTGGCTCAACAATTCCCAATGAGTAGTACAATTTACCGGCGTGCCCCTTACGATTCTCATAGAAACTCTGAAATAACAAAAATTATAATTACTTAATTATCAAGATAATTTTAAAATAGTGCCTCAAAAATTACCTTTAGCATAATTTGCAGACAGTTATTTGTCATTTTCATTTGTCTAATATAAAGTGTTTCATATTTCATGTTAGCAAGAAATGCATCATCAAGTCCGAAGTATTTCATTTGGCCACTTCCGAAGGGTCCAACGACCAAATTTTTAGCCTAAATGAACCAGGTTGAAAAATCTCATGAATAACATTTGTTTTACACTTACGTTTATCACAGTTTCATGTCTACATAATTCATAGTTCGGCTCAATTCCAACATCGTTGAGATATGAAATTGACAAAGATTTAATGCCTAAAATCGTAACCTTCGTGATGTTTACTATTGGAGTAAATATGATACCGTATTTTCTCTAATAGAAGCTCCCCTTTGAAGGTAACTTTGAGGATCCAGAACTCCAAATGTTCGTTAGAAATGCGTTATAAAAGTGCATGGATATTCGAGATATGGACTCGAAATTTGATAAAATATGTTTCGATACAATTTTGAGGTGATATGACCGGCTAAATGCGAAAAGCTAGTGGAGATTTCTACTAGAGAAAATGCGGTATAAATGAAGTTAGTACAACTTTTACACTAATTTTTACAACATTTCGAAAATAATACATTTCTTCTCACTTTTAGAAAAGAATGGCGATGCAAAAAATTCATTGATGTTGGTAGGATAAAATAGGATATCCATTGAAGTTTTATTCCTAATCAAATAGCCATGAGTGTCGAAAAAATCTCTCAGTTGTATCCACGTCTCCTGAGTTACTCCTTCCTAAATAATCTATTTCGAACTAAAGGTCAATATAGCACTTACCAATGCTAGTGAATCGACATGACCATACTCATAGTAAATATAGAAAAGTAGATCCTTGAAATAAGCGGAAGCTTCAGTTCTCGTCCAAAATGCCTAAATTTACTTTCTGAAAATCACATATTTCCAGAATATTGAATTTATTACTTGCTCCATCTGAACATAGATAGTTGGTACATAATCTGAATTATTTTCGCGAGCTTCTTTAACCTTATTTATTCGTGCCTCAATTTCTAAAAAATCAAATTATTTGATCGAAATCTCAGTGATCTTTTCCAAATTCAACCTTCAAGAGATGATTTGAAAAGTTCATCGATTTTCATACTGGGCCATTTTTGATGCACGTTTCGAATCTGCTCCTCAGTTGGTTGTGGATGTCTATCACAACATGGAGCTCGAATTGTCACGCTCGGATGAGGTCGATCTCCTAAACAATACTTGTTTCTCTGATGTCAGGTTTAAATCAAATAATCAAAAATTATATCCAAATACTCTTTTGTCTATCAAAAAGAGTTGCAGAGGAAGGAAGAGGGGTACTCGTGAGATAAACCACTGTGCTCTGCGTCTCGCACCATTGTATTTCATAGTGCGCCGTCCCTTCAGCAAGTCGCTTTTCAAAAGCAATGAAGAAAATGCAAGAGGTACTTCTCTCATAACACTAGTTTTAAAAATCTGAGTCAAGATATAAACCACGAGGAAAATCACAAGATAGACACTATCTTTTGATAATATGTAATGGTTGAATAAATCATTTCGTTATTGACAATAACGTTAGCTTACTTGTTTCACTTCGATCATAGATATGGATCTCGGCAATATCGCCAAATTTCTGAAAGAAATATCTATTATTTTACGGCAAATAGATTGATCTCTTGAAAAATCTTCGATTTTTATTTATCACGATTATTGATTATTGAAACTAATAAATTGATTAAAAAGTGGAATTACCAATTGGTGCTCGTCTTCAGGCACATAGTGTCCAAGGAAATAGACTCTTATCTCGATTCTGTTTTTGCAGGCCAATCGTTTTCCAGCTGGATTTCTTGCTTCATTTGCAACGTCATGCAGATATTTATTAACTCTTTGGATTTGACCCAAATCTCCAATCGGCAGATGCGAGAAAATTATCTGGAGAACTTCAGGTGGCAAATCTACCAACGTCTTCTGAAATATTTAAGCAAACTACTGAATATAAAATTTGTACAAACCTGAGGCAGATGTGACATTTGTATGATTTAGCGAAATAATTTTTCGACGAATAGTTTTAATAAGCCTTAAGAGTGAATGTCAGTACTATTCAAAGTGACTCGGAACAGGGGTCCGTCGATTTGGCTCATTTTCACGTATATAATGCAGTTTTTCACACTGATTCTCATGGTGCTATTCGTTTTTCGTAAAACTTATCGTATACAGGGTTACGGTATTTTGAAGTTTTGACAGATCCGACCTCGGGAAAAAATTCATAACTTTCTTATTTCTGAACCAAATCGAACGGAGTTTTCAGCATTGGATAGCCCATGAAAAACTCTACAAATAATGTAACTACAATGAATCTCGACGATCGTTAATTTGGCGGGAAAATTAGAATACTCAAAAATGTGACTTTAACATACCCCCAGTTTTCGATTTTTTTCGACCAAAAAGAAGTTCGACCGAAAGCGAAATATTATCTCATGAGAAAGAGGATTCAATTCTGCACAAGATATGATCAATTTTGATAAAAATAAGCGTGACCGAAACCACGAAAAATGCGTCCGAATGCGTAAAACCAGGGTGATTATTTCATAGCATCAACTTTGACCCCCTATAACTTTCTTATTTCTGAACCAAATTGAATGATTCTTTTTTATTTCGTAGATCTTGAGTAGGAGAATAAAGCAAAAATAAAAATAAATTTTTTAGAAATTAATTTTGGCGGGAAAAATTAGCTTAAGTTACCCTATATACCCGTACTGCGTTTACGCGTAAATGGCGTTGGAAAAAATTCGTCCTTTCAGTATGTTGTGTAGATGAACATGGTGAACAACTTTCGTTCTGGGACCGACCCTGGATTGATTATCGTTAGGGCTCCAGCATTTTTTGAAGTGCGACAACCAAATTCAGCATAGTGCTTTTTTAATGAAAATTTTCAAAAATTCATATCTCCCTGTGTGTGCACATTCTAGAATAAGTTCTGGAACAAAAGTTTATCAACTTGAAGAGCTTTACATGATTCTATGAAAAATTTCAACCTTAACTCACATTACCCTTGTAAACGCAGTACGGGTATATAGGGTAACTTCGGACAATTTTTTCCCGCCAAAATTAGTTTCTAAAAATTTTCTTTATATTTTTACATTATTCTCCTGCTCAAGATCTACAAAATAAAAAAAGAATTATTGAATTTGGTCCAAAAATAAGAAAGTTATGAATTTTTGAAATTTCCCTTCTATGAAAATCACCCTAATTTTACGCATTCGGCGGTCTATTTGACCCCAGGAACCACACTTTTTTTCCTGAAAAGTTGCATATCTTTATTCAGAATTAAATTCTCTACAAAATAAGGCCATTTCCAGCGTGTTCCCCAAAACATCGATGGGGTCAAAATCGCGAAAAACCGTCGCCGGTCAGGGCCACTTTTTCGAATTTTAATTTTTTGGCAAGAAGTTATTGATCGTAGCAAGTGGTCGTAGTTACATTATTTGTAGAGTTTTTCATGGGCTATTTAATGCTGAAAACCGCATCCGATTTGGTTCAGAAATAAGAAAGTTATGAATTTTTTCTGAAATGGGATATTTAAAAACTCGAAATTAGCATAACTCCGCCCACTTGCATTTTTACGAAAAACGGATAGCACCAAGAGAATCAGCGTGAAAAACTGACTATATATGTGAAAATCAGCCAAATCGACGGACCCCTGTTCCGCACCCCTTCCTTATGACTTTGATTTTTCCTGACATCCACTATTAAATATGTTCATCTTCCAGAGGCCTGGACATCCACAAGCTGGAGCACGTCATCAACTACGACCTCCCCTCGGGTGGCGACCAAGACCAACTGCGCGACACCTACATCCATAGGCAAGCAAATGTCTCTTTATCTAAAAGATGAATTTTGCGATATTTTTTGGATAGCCAGACATATTGTGCGTATCATTACATCGCGTCACATCTGACCCAAGAAACATCGTGATATTTTCTTTACTTTGATTGCATTATTTATCATATTTTTGTCTTGAAAATTTCACGGATCAATTCAAGTGTATTTCAAATTGAATTACTTGCTGGATTCAGAATCGGCCGCACGGGTCGTCTGAAGAACGGCCGCTCGACCACGTTCATCTCTGAGCGCGAATCGAATGATGTCAAGTTCACGCCCATCCTCGTCGAGGTTCGAAATTCTCTATTTTTTCCTACAAAAATGGCTATTTTCTTTTCCTCTAATTTCAAAATATTCTTTTATAAGTAATTTCAATTACTTTTGTTTGAAGTCTATATTTATTCACGAATTATTTTTATCTTTAGAATATGCAAATATGTCGATTTTTTTAAAATTTATTCAAAAATTCAATTTTCAGCTCGTGGAGAGAGCCGGCCAGAAGGCGCCCGAATGGCTGAAGGAAATCGCGTCGTCGGCGAATAGGGAGAAGTATATTTACGATCCGAGTAGGTTATTTGAAAATTTATTTAAAAATCGAGAAAAATCAGCTTTCTTTCCTTAAAGGAATGCTTCTGTTGAAATGGATATTTCATAAAATTTGAAATCAAGAATATGGTTTTGTGCTAATTTTAGACGACGATATGGACTGGTAGAAAAAATAAAACCAAATTATTCTTTATTCCTAATTCAGATAATCAAGTAATCACAAATATAATCATCACTTTGTATTCTAATTCCATATTAGATTAAGAGAACAGTTCACTTTCTAGTTTTCCTTTTCTCATTTAAATCTTTAAATAGGCAAGTATGAATTTCTAGCTTTTATCCTTTGTCCCTATAATTTCATTGCACTTTAATGAAAGAAAATAAAATTATTTTAAAGATTTTTTTCTATTCTCGTATGTTTTTAACAATCTGAAAAATATGAAAAATCGTCACATCGATACACACAATCTTACTTTTTAGTGGCCATTTCGAAAAGATACCACGTCCCGGCAACTTGCAAAATAGGCGACCCGAAGAGATAGTAAAGAAAAGAAGAGGGAGAAAGAAAAAATAGGGGACGGGACGTGGTATCTTTTCGTAATAAAAAGACGTGGTGACGTGGTATCTTTCGAAGTTGCCCTTTTTAGTATGTTTGTTTGTCTGTCTGTTTGTCTGTCCAAGCTTATATCTAGAGATGTGATCATCCAATTGAGGTGGGGTTTGCACCAAAAGATGCGCAATTTTCCCGCGATGTGCAACGTAAAAAAATCCGATCGATTTTGGTCCAGAAAATGGATACTTTTACCCAAAAAAACCATTTCCTTACTTAACGAAGGTGTGAAAAAGGGGAAGAAGGGAGGTAGCAACGTGATCGAGTGGATAGTGCGCATGACCCCATGATAAATATGATGAGATGGTGGTATTTGAGAGACCGATTCTCCTTTAGTGAGTCGACTTTCTTTTGCATTTTTATGGATGAAAAGGAAATTGGTTTTTTTTTGAAGAATTTTAGAAAATGACATCAATAGGATAATTGAATGATGACAAAGAAATGTTTGAAATGATTGATTGAATTTTTTGAATTGGATAGGAAATATGAATATGAAGATACAGTATTGATTGATGCGAGATGTGATGGATGAGATTTGTAATGATTGTTAGGAGATATTTTGTATTGTTTTTGAGTTTGGTTTAGTATTATATTTCGATAAGATATTTTTTTAAATCTTTCTTTTTCTTGTTAGATTTCATTAATGGTCTTTCAGTTGCGATTCCCTCTACCTTTTTTTTCCTTTGTTCTAACTCTTTTGTTTCGGGGACATGTTCCGGAAGCAAAAGTGTTCCCTAGGCTCATATCTAATAGTGGGAAAAGAAAAATCAGAAAAAACCGCTTCGCAAAATTGCTAGAATTAAAAAAAAAAAATGACGAAGTTTCTTTCCTCGACTTTTTCTTCAAGGGGAATGACTTGCGATTTATAGACGCTAATATTAAATTTGAAATAGCACTTGCGCTCTCTAAACATCCCTTCGAATCTTAATTGGCATACTTGAATAAGCTTGTTATCCCTAGCTTGATTATCGAAATTCTCAGTCTTATCTTGGCACGCTGTTCCCTCCTTTCCAAAAAAAAAATGTCACTTTGCAAATAAGAGGAAAGGAGAGAACGGCGTGCTTGGTGTAATTTTGTTCATTTTTTAGAAGAATAAATATTTTATAGAGAAAATGGTGTTTTACATAACCTTATGAATGAATTTATGCCTTCATAGCGTCCTGTGAATATGTTCGAAGAAAAGGAATGATTTCAAAATTCAGTCATCATAACTATCATTATGTCTTTCCACAAGACTATCGAATATCGTTAAGTGTTAAAATATTTTTATTTCAAAGTATTATAGTTCAGAAGAAAAATAAATATTTCTACGAAAAACTATTTATAAAATTCGACGAAAATGTGAAGGAATTCTATAGAAAAAGTTTACTGCCACGATTACTGTCACAGTAATTTTTATTTAGGTCCCACCCCTGAAATTGATGCAACGCGAGTTTCAATTTCGCCTGCACAACTTTCAGAAGTATTGAGCTTTCGAATCTACGAACTGATTTGGAAAGCTGCATATTTTCCATAAATTTATTGAACTAGGCAGAAGTTGTGTAACATCAAAATGATCGTGAAGCTTACGGAGGTTGTATATGCATAAAATGAAGATCGGTTAGATCGGGAATAGCTTAAAAATAGCTTAAAGATTCCAAACCAGCAAGTTGATATGATAAGCAAGATGAATGGATCATTATTACTCGTAGATTCAGTTAGTTGAACAATTGTACATAAAATTGGAATTGAGTGCAAGAGATAAAAGAAGCCTATAAAATTATGGATAAAAACTAGCAATGAGCTAAAATCTTACAACTTTTCTTATTAGACTCGGTAATACTCTTCCCCGTCGTCGGATTAATCATTTTCCACGTCGACTTGAATGGTTCCGTCGCTCTCCATTCCTCCAGAACCCTGTTGTTCCATGCTAGCTCGACTCGTCGTGGGCAGGTTTGGATCAGTCATCTGGGTAGACTAAATTTGAGAATTTAAAAAATTGATTCGAAAATTACACTCTGATCCTTCATCGATTCCGCATTCTTCCTTTTCCATGCAGCCGGCATGTGCTTTTCGACCAAGTCCCTTTGCTTGAAACATTTGAACGATACGTCTCGAATCTCGTCCAATGTCCAGGTCTGTAAATGGAAGCCTATCAAGTTTGATCGGGTTATTACTAGATTGAGCAATAGTCTTTATTTATGTCATAAATTCCGGTTTGACGCTATATCGTTAATCTCCCCATTGTCTTTTTTTTTATCTTTTCGCAGTCTCTTGCTGAAACCCCGTAAATATTTGCCAAAAGTTTTTCATAATTCCGAATTCTGCGGCCAATATTTGCCATCCCTTCTATTTTCCCAAAGTACAGTAACCGCTGTCTTTCCAAAAAATTGCATCACGCTCCTTCTCTCCCTTTGCCTTGCACGTATTTTATGTTCGTTATGGGGAGTAAAACGACGTAATGGCTGATGCTTTTGAGGGCACTTCAAAACGTTATCGAAGATAGTGAAATCGCGAAATCGATAAAGATGACGAGAAAAGTATGAAAAATTAACTATTCTGTTTCCTATCGGCCTTTTATATTTTCAAAAGTTCTGCAAGAACTTACCATAACGCGATCGTCGATTTGTGCTTCAAATTTGTGCCTGCTTTTGTTGTGTAGAACTATATCAGCTCTATATCTGCTAGTAAAGTCGCATTTCGAGCATGCGTATCTGATCTAAAATTGAATTTTCATTCTGAATTTTCTGATACAAATCTGCGTATCAGTGGTGCATGAAGTGCTCAATTTGAAAATTTTCAAAGTTCAAGGATTCCTTTCACAAAATCTTGAAGTCGATTTTAGTGTATTAAAAATTCAAGGTAGAAACTGCTAAAAATGTTGGAAGTCGAAGTTCGCGCACGAACAGGAGGAGACGAGCGAATCGGGGTAATAGTTGGAGGCGACTTTGGAGAATCCACTGTTGAGACAGTTGGTTCCTCAATAACACGTTCACCAGAAATGCTGCGTTCAGGTGAAGCTGAAGTTTAGTGTGAAAAGCCACCCGGCTTCCGAGCGGTAGCCGGGCGGCTTTCACACTGCCATTCGTCCGGTCAATTCTTTGCTGGTTTCTTCATGCGCAAACGATATGCGAGGGAAGGGAGGCATAGCGTATTGTCTTAAAATATTTCCTGTTAATGAAATTTTCATTCATTTCCGACTAGCTGAACCCTCCCAATAATTTGTCAAATTATAATTCGTACTCAAAATGCTGAATCTGACGACAAATTTTGCTCATTACTTCATTTCTCTTATTTATGCTTCCATTTTCTTCCGATTCAGCTTTGAAATCAAAGGAAAATTCTCTAATAGTAAATTTATCTAGTGAAATTTTCAAATTGCTTTTCTGCAAATCTTCGAAGAAAATGTTGATCTTCATCAATTCAGCCTAAACACAATGCCTCCCAAGCGGAAGACCAATCCACGGATGCAATGCCCTACTGATCCACAGGCAATGACGTCTCAGCAGTACTGCGTACAGCCGTCGAATTCTCATATGATAATGGGGATGCAATTGCAGCATTCAACTCCGTACCTATCCCAGAATGGGTATTATATACACCCTGCGTCCGGTCCAAATGGAATCAACATTATGAATTACTCGGTAGGATTTCTACTTGTAGAGAGTTCAACACTTCAACTTTTTCATATTATCTAATAGTTTGTCGACCTTTTTTTTTTTTTTTAAATTTCCTTAAACTGACGTAAAATTAAACCTTCTTGCCCGCTTTCCAGCATAATCTACCTTTTTGCCGTACTGTTTTCATCTAATTGCAGAATTGCACCAGTATGCGTATCGAATTTCTCCGAATTGCCAAATCTGTAGGCATGAGAATCCGAATGCGAGCGAAGCAAGCGAGCATCCTCTTTGCTTTTGTTGATGTGGAGGCACGACGCGCTAGTCGAATATCAAAATTTATATGCGACTACGGAAGAAATCTTTGCTTAAATCTTCTTATTATCTTATTTTGGAAGATTTGTAAATAGTCACCATCGAGAGAATCTTTTTTTTCGAGATAATCTTTCAGTCAATGATTCTGAAATTGCAGTATCCTCCACAGCAAATTCCTACCACACCGCCAGTGCCACAAACATTCGTCCAGAATCAAGGGTGTGCGGCTTTGCCATCAACTTCTACAGCATCCATGCCCCCTGCCAACGTTAGTTCTGGCTACATGTCGAATCAGCGGAATTATGCTCAGCTGCCGAAACAATTGCTCCAACGAATGGGGTTGATCTGAAGGTAACACGATTTTGAAAACAGCCCGAGTATTCAGATGAGCCCATTACTAGCTCAGTATTCAATGACCAATCTCGGCATATGGAACATAAATGAGAACACTTTTGGGGATACTATGAAAAATATTGCAGCAGAAGTAAAGCGTTAAAGCAGAACCTTCATCAGGCTGAATTTTAGACGACCTCAATGCTGCCTGAGCTCGGAGGTGATCTGGACGATGAACTTTTCGGGAACTCGGATTCGGGAAATCAACCTTCAACGTCGAATCCTACATCTGTGCAGGCGCAGAATGATGGTATCCAAGAAATTCAAGAGGCTTAAATAAACCAAAAGTTTAAGCTCAAAACTCAATTGGAACACCGAATGGAATCGTCTTGCCTCCATCGCATCTTTCGGCTAATCACGTCATGTCTCCTCTGATGAATCACTGAGAGCTAAAGGCCTTGATACCTCAATCGAGCTTGACCTTTCGATTCCCCACCCATCTTCCCATTAGATCTTCCCCTCCTTTATCAAGACAACTTGACCAGATATAACAAATAGAAGGAAAGTGAAGCGGAAACACTAGGGACTGCTCTGTGAGGCAAGACCGATTTGAGTCCGTCAGCCCTATCAACCATTCTGAACTTTGACTCGAAGGTTTTGTCTGTTTATCTTCAGCGTTTTGAGTATTTCGGCCAGGCTTAAGGAGAACTTTCGTTTACTTTTACATAATGATCACAAGTTTTGAATTTTTAGTGCTTTTTCAGCGTTCTACTAAATGGCTGACGTCTCTCCAAACAAAGATGCCCCTTCAAGAGTCGGGGACTCGAAACGAGACTATTTAAAACTGAGGGTGAAACAAAAAATAAAAGATCTGATTAGCACACAAAATCGGATCTAGCTCATTGTTTCATTGTATGCCTTTTTAGACGATCCTTTGAGATGTGCGAGTGTTTACTTTCCGGTTTCCGAGTCTGATGAGCGCGCAAAATCGGATCTAGCTCATTGTTTCATTGTATACCTTTTCAGGAAGCTATTTGCGATATGCGAGTGTTTACTTTCCGATTTCCGAGTCTGATGAGCGCGAAAAATCGGATCTAGCTCATTATTTCATTGTATGCTTTTTCAGGGAGTTATTCGAGATATGCGAATTTTTTCCATCAAGTCTCATCCCTATTGTATTGTATAACTTTATTTGCAATTATCTCCGCCTCCCTCTTTCTCTCCGACTTTCTCTTGAACTTTCTTTCTTCTCAACTCTTTCTCTCACGCATATACTCTGATTCTGTTCCCATATCGGAGTAACTTTTAACGACCAAGATAATTTCTTCAAAACAGAATTATTAGAGTAGCTTTCAGATGATCCGAATGCGCACCAAGATCATACCCAAATCCAAGAAAGCAGAGCCATACCGACCACCCACCCAACCGCGCCAAACTACCCGGCAAGTGGGAGGATATTTTGGTAAATTTTCTATGCATGTACCCATGTTCTACATGATTGTTCCTTTTCCTAGGTCTGCTATTTTTTTAATATCCACGCAAATTGTTTAGGTCTATGTTCATTTTCCTAGATCTATGCTAATTTTCTGGTTTTATTCTAATTTCATTGATTTTGATGAATTTTCGATCGAAAAAGCTTGATCTTCACCGAAAAAAGTTTTCCAATTTGATTATCACATCACGAGATCTAAGCTTGAACAGACACACTTAATGAAATGTTAAAAGAAGATGTATATTTAGAAGCTCCCGCTCACCCAGCAGTCCCAGAAATTTGTTGGGACTTTAATGCTATCTTAGCCAAAAGGATCGTGGACGGAAAGGTCCAATATCTGATAGACTTGAGACCGACGTGGGTCGACGTGGGGCAGATCGTCCCCGAGGACAAGAGCCCCGACCAGATGCTCGCCGAGGTGACATTACATTTTTGCGATCTGAAACTAATTCTTTATACTTTAGAGCGAACAGATGATGGGCATGTACCCGAGCGGCCCTCCCTCCACTCCCTCAAATACTCCACTCTTCAGCAATCCCAACGTCTATGGAGGTCGCAATTCCTTACTTCATTATGTTCGCTTACTCGATTCTTTCCAGGAAATGCTGCAATGGGCTTTACAAACATGCCCATTTGGAATATGAATCCGGCCATGCTGCAGCACTCTCAGCTGCCTTGCTTCCCCTTCAATCCTGCAGCTCCCCAGCCCCATCCCATTCATCGAACGCCTGAATTGAGGATAAATCGCATCGCCAAGTTCACGCAGAGTCAACATGAAGTACGAAATCTGTGGTGGTATTCTTTGCTTGATAACTGCGAGTTAAAGGTCGCCGTTAAAAATTTTTAACAGTGACCTTTAACTCTCTTAACGGCGACCTATGTTTTTTTCAAACTAATGATGCAAAGTTAATTGGAGGTGAAATCTCGTAGTTTTTTCACGAAAAGCTGCTGGATGTCATATATTTCTACAGCGGAATGAGAAAAAGTTCAAATAATTACCCAAAACCTCTAATTTGAGGTCTAATGGTGACCTTTTAATCGCTAACGGCGACCTCGTTTTTATAG